>CAJNDV010013113.1:84687-185111 GCA_905221635.1 Symbiodinium sp. CCMP2456
CATGGTATTCCGGCTGCTCACCTTTGGGTGTAATCATATAAACCCCAAAGCTTGGGTGAAGCAAGCTTGCCACGCCTGACAAGGCTTGGAATGGGTGGGTGGGTTTTGGTGTGTTTTGGACGGGGTTGGGCGGGTTTTGAAAAATTGCGACTTACTATGATTTCACTTGTTGTGGTTGACCCAACACCACTCCTTAAGATTATTCTTTGAACGTTAAATACTTGACTGCAAGGGCTTTCTAGGGTTGGAAGGGAGAGCCGTGGGAAACCCGTAGGAAATCCAGAGGAAACCCCGAAGAAACCCACTGATTCAAGTGGCTAATAAAAAGAGAGTTCTTGTATAGGGGGTCCAAATGATCTACTTAGTTTTAAACTGGGGCCCGTACTATGTTAAGGAAAAAGGAACGCTGTTGATCCGTCGGAACAGTTTACTTGCAGGCCTCGACGCATGCATGGCATGCACACAAAGCAAGACACATGTGCCCCTGTAGGTATACGGTAGTAGACTATACGAGAAGCTATATTGTAATTCTAACATAGCATACTGCCGAGTTCCCAGGCTTTGG
Source organism: Symbiodinium sp. CCMP2456 (assembly GCA_905221635.1). Taxonomy (NCBI): domain Eukaryota; class Dinophyceae; order Suessiales; family Symbiodiniaceae; genus Symbiodinium; species Symbiodinium sp. CCMP2456. Next base: position 85,253 of record CAJNDV010013113.1, read on the forward strand.
CGCCTGTTGTGTGCACCCTAAAGGGGGGGTGTTTGAAGGCTCGCTGTCCAGCAAACAGAAGTACAACAGACATAATACTACTGCAACACAGGCGATGCCGTAGTATGCATGCATCGTGAGCAGCAGATGGACAGCCGGGGAGAGCAAGGGGAACAGCTGATGCGCATGATGCTGGCCTCGGGGGGCCAGCATCATGAGCATCAGGTGGTCCGGCCGGGCGTGGCCGAAAAGTTGCGCGGAACGACCGTGACAAGACGTGCGCGCGGGACACCCCAAGGATGCGCATGATGCTCGCTCCAGGGCGCCGGAGTCTGTTTAAAGAACATCGCCAACCGCCGCAAATACCGTTGAAAACGCGGGTTACGCGATGCAGCTACGGTTGGAGCCGAATGCTGTCCCAACAATGCGGATTTTCGCGATGATGCTGAAGCAGGCCCCCCATGTTCTGCAACCACCCCCCGTCCGGGTGTTGGCTTCGCCCGACAACTCCAAGACGCCAAAGGCGCTTTCCGTCATCAGGACTTTGACGGCAGTGCCAGGAACGAAACAGCACCCCAGACACTGAAATGCTAGAGACAAGCATCAAGCCTTCATCGGAGCTGAGCGGTGATTTAGAGGACACCCCAGAAACTACTAGTAGATTGACCAAGGACTGGATCGAGCTATGAGGAACCCTCTGGCCAGAGACATGTCACTTCGCAACGTGGCAAGGTACAACAGCTTGCCCAGCTCAAATCGAATGTCCAGCAAACTGAGCTAGAGAACACCCATGGCTCGGCAAAGCGGCAGGAACATGAAGGAACTGTTTCCGTTTTCTTCAAGGCCTTCAAGCCCAGCATCTCAGTCTCATCATGCTACAGCAGACTGCTCAGATCTCACTGTGTGCTCTGCAGACAGACGAGACATAACAACGGATTGTTGGGCACTGGGCTTGGGGGGTTTTGGAGACACAGAGACAGAGCACATCTCCCTCAAGAGACCCCAACGCTTCGGCCCGAGCCTGCTCTTCATGTCGGCCAAGACCTCCGTGGCACGGCGAGCGCGCGCCTGGGCCACGTCGCGAGTTCCAGTGCTCGTTCCTCAAAGTCCCAAAGTCACCCTCGCTGCATAGCAACCTGTGATTCCTGCAGTCAACAATAGGCCAAGGTCCAAGAACAAAATTGAGGGCCTGCGAAACTGAGCATGCTGAATCACGACTTTCGCACTGCAGCCCGTCCCGGGCCTGCGCAATGAGCCACGCGAGGAAGGCGGCGAGCTCCATGCAAGCGACCTCGTAAGCCTCAGAAGGCTCCAGTGCTGAAAAGCGCGGCGTCCTGCTGCGGCCGAGCGGCTTCCTGATCAGCACACTTGGCGGCTCCTCTCAAGATCTTTGTTGCATTTCAAGAGCCGCTCAGACTGGAAACACAAAGCGCGACATCGAAGACATGGAGAGCGGCCCCCAAGTCGCCTAAGTCGCCTGTCTCGTTGAGCCACGGCCGGGGCAGCGAAGGAGGCAGAGCCCGGTCCAGCTGCGCGACCTCTCCCGCTGCTGCCCCGAATGTCGCGCGCATGAAACCTCACATATGGCGCGGTACAGCAAAGCTGCAGCTCAAGTGGCATCGATGCGGCTCCAGAGTGCACGCTCCATGGCAAGGCTTAGGATGCTTCGAAGTCTAGGACGAGGATCGCCGGTCTGAGATGGTCTGAGGCCTATGGGAAAAGGGAACGTGTCATGCGTGGTTTCCAAGAAGCCGGGACTCGAAAGTGCCTGTCCCTTCCACACGACTCACACGAGCCAAGATGCTCAGAACACATCCATGGCATGCCCCGAATCAGTGACATAATTAGCCACCATGATGCTTTAGGAAGTCTGCGAGGTTGCATCGTGCTGAGGGGTGCAAAGACGCTGTCCCGTGCTTCCCTGGCCTCCGGCTGCCGCTCGGATCTCAACACTTGCGGCACAGGGCTGCGACTAACGGAGACCAGCTTGGCCTCAGTTCTCGAAGCAAGCAGACGCGCCTTCCACTGACAACTAAACACAACACCATCCGCGACAAAAAAACCTTTCCCTTGCTAGCACAGAGCAACAACTACAGTGGTGACTGACCACAAGCAGCCTGAGTTCCAACCCAGATAAGAAATATCATTTGCCACCCCTCCCCGAGCCCAGCGCCGGGAGTGTAACTGGCGTTCTTGGCGTGAGCCTCGTAAGTCTCGCAGACTCCGCTTGTTAAAGGGATTTCTTGGTAGCTGGAGCTGTGCAACGGTCACAAGCCCTTGGCTCCTCTCCGGCTGAGGCAAAACGACATGTCAGTCTTAATCCCTGGGCATCGCGCCTTCCCACCGTCACCACGCACGGTGGGGCTGCGAAAGCATTCAATTGCAGCGAGAACAGACCGGACAGGGTGGACAGAAGAACATGTGCAATGCTTCTTGCAATGAGTTGGCAGAGACAGCAAGACTGCAGTGCAGATTTCGGAGATTTCGGGTGCACGGAGTACAAGCTAGAGTTCGCGACTTCCCGTGAACTACCACTCCTGAAACGTGAAAAGTAACCTGCAGAGCTCTATATACGAGATGCATGCTCCCGCCTGGCGTGGTTGCGGCCTGCACAGGCTGCGAAACCTGCGGGCGCTGGAGCCAGCAAGCGCTTCAAAACTGCTGAGGGGCCTGGGGAAGGTGTCCAGCCTGACGTGTGCCGGGGACCGGCGTCAGGGCGGTCCTGACCGAACTTCGAGGGCAAAGGAGGGCCACCAGCAGCACACTTTTCCACACGTCCCTGTCCGCAAAAATGGCTGATTGCAAAATTTGCCCTGGAGAGGGACTCATGCTCCATGTCGGCTCCACCCTTGTAGTGATGGGCCAGATTTGGGCTCGGGTTTACGGGGGAGCCACTTCCAAGCATCCGAGCCTTGGTACTGGTACGGACCCCGCGCCGGAAACGAAGCGCGGAGTTTGCCTCAACACAGCAACTGAAGCCGTTCCTGTCGAAGACTTCTTCAACGCCGAGACTGCTGTGTCAGTCTCAGTCTAAGCAAACACGAAAGGAATCAAGCCAAAAAGCCTTTTCCACCTGCTTTTGTACTCTTGGGCGAAAACGTGGGACGAATGGATTGTGTTGGGAGCTGAAGCTTCGGGAGGTCACCAAAAGACCGGGAGGCCGTACCCCACCCGAAACTTGGGTCGTCCAAGCAGCTGAGGTGTGACAGCCCCGAAGACCGGTGAACCTTGGCGCGACATTCGTCACAGAATCGACAAACAGCCTCAAGACTCGGAGAAAACGATGTAGTGCACGAGTACAGTCTGTTTTGCTGCCGGGTGCAGTCCCGGGCTGGGCCCCTGGGCTGCCCACCAGGAGGAATCGTTGTCGGCTCGAGGCGCACCGGAGGATAAACGAGGGTCACCTCCGAACGCAGCCACTGGTGCTTCAAAGATGAAAGTCGTTCGCCAAGCGGCCATGCAGGCCAACTGCAAAACCCTTCACCGATGCCTTCATCGACTTGTAACCATGCCTGGCCAGAAGTCGCCGCTTCGCTTCGATCAGATCAACACACACACACACACAAACCGCCATTTCAAGCTCGAGCACTTTCGAGTGAAGTACGGAACATGCCAGAGAGCATGTGTGGTGGTGGACTGTGCTGTGCGACTTGCGGCATCGTCTTTCTGTGATTCTTCCTAACTCACTGTCAGGTTCATCCTCCTCCAACAGAGAAAACGCAGAACTTGGAATCAAACATGAGAGAAGCGCAAGGATATGCTCACGATCCGAGTCCTGATGCCTTCAACGCTCGAACTTCTATGTACATTTCCTGCAATGCACACACGACTGCAACTTGGCCGGCTGTACGGTGGAGCAGCATTTCCATGCGATGGAGACTGCATCGTCCAATCACGCTGTTGTCGGGATCATGTGGGTTTTGGGTGTGGTGCCAAGATTCTTGCTTCTCTTGTTCAGTGCATTTTGCGCGAAGGAACGGCATGTTTGGAAAGTCTCATGCTTGTGGCCACTCAGTGAGGAAAGCGAAATTGGGTTATCGGACGTTACTTGGAACGTGAGTTCGTTGTTTGTTCTTCACAACATCAAGTTCGCCTGTGCCATCGTGCCGTGACATGTTGCTTCGCTCCTTCTGACAGCTGTGAACCGAAATATGATGTTATCGTGTGGTGTCTCGTGTCCGTGGTCTGGAAAACCAGCCCAGAAGCGACAGAAGTCAAAACGCACCTACTTCATTAACTGTCGATGAATGACCGATACATAGAGTATTGAGACGTTGAAGATATATCCGTGAAGCCACTCAGTTCGACAAACATACACGCATATTGACATATCATGTTAGGAGTATTCTCGCTGATTCCCCTATCCTACATCAGTTCATGTTTTCCGACTCAGGACTGACTGATGCTCGGAGTTTGGGTACTAACACGGAACGATACAGCGGTATTCTATTGCCGTAAATATTAGAGTCCATAATTTACAATGGGTTGATATAGGAAATGTTGCTCTGGAGCGGAGGTGCTACTGGGTCACAGGAAACAGCTGCTGGCCAACATATATGGATCAGCAGTTAGCTTAGCACTCAGCAGAAGTTCACGTGCCCCTTCACTCTCACTCATCTGGTTGCCAAACACCTTTTTGCTCCCACTGACGATGCCAGCTGCGGGGCTAGTCGTCCTGACGCGAGCGCGCAACTCGAACCAAAACTGCTCAGTGACACTACAGTGACAGTCACTACAGGAAACAGGTCATTGAATAAGACTTCACCACGGCGCTCACGTCCTTACAAGCTCATCACACCTCTGCAACCGTTTGAATTTGATTCATCCCGAGACCACGCATACCGGCTTCGACGGAATCCGAGTCGATGAGTGTACGAATCACGAAAGTTTCTCAGATTGGTGTGTGGATAGATGTAGCTTGCAAGACTACAGCGGTGAAGTAGTTGGCTTTCGCGAGCATGCAGAGAGTCCGTGCCTTCTCGCGCAGGAGCGATGCCTGTGGCATATGTTGAAGCAGATTGTGGGAACTCACAGAGCTGGCGAACCCATGATATCCATGTTCACGGATCTTAGTCTTAGTTGTCACACCTGGAGGGTTGCATACGGTTGAGTGCGCTTTCAATTGCTGGGAGCCGCGCCAGTTCTTTGTCGCTGTAGTGCTTGTAGCGCCTGCGCCGAAGTCAACTACTCTGAAAAGAACGTGCAAGCGTGAATGAGCGGCCTGGTGTTCGTGCGATAACCGCACCAAGAGTGAGGGACTTGATCCCAAGATTCCACACGGCAACATGGGTTCGCAGAGTTGGCCTCTGACGGGTGCCCGTCGAAGAGTGCTTGCCGCCATCGGAGGCCGTCGCCTCCGCATCGGGACAGTCCTCCTCTTCGATTTCGCGACGGATGCTGCGCTATGCTGCGCTATGAAGCTCCCTATCGGCTCGGGCTCCCAGGCTATGTTTGGTGAGGCATGGTGCTACACGTGACACAGCTTGTGAAATTCCAACCTGTCATCGTCCAACAGCCAGCATTGCTCGTGCAGTGCTCCTAGCTCTCTCGTTTTCAGTATGGGTTTTCGGGCTCCGGTTGCGTCTGAGGCTTCGGAATTTCGCACCCTGGTTGAGGCTGACATGCAGCAGCTGCTGCATCCCCGATGAAGACAGCACGGTGAGTGGGGTTGTGTTTTTTTGAACGCTCCTGGCCCTGGCTTCCGACCACCGGAAACGCCAAAAGTACACGACGACCCTTCTCACATACTCATGCAATCCCAACTTTCTATGCGTCTTTGCATCAGGGCAAAGCCTGCCACTAAGGAAACACTCGAACCGACACCAAGGCACCAAGCCTCTGCACCCCCAAGCTGGCAGCTTTTCACCCGCCGTCGGAAACAAGCCCAGAATGTAGCCTTTTTGCCCTGAGCCGCCAGCTTCAGCGTGCGAGGCATCGTAGCGGCATCAGCTATGCAAGTCTGCTTGGGCAGAGTTGGGGATCCCAACATTCCGTCCTTTGTCACACGTCTTTGCAGCACCTTCTGGGCAAGATGCAGCATGCTCACCCAAGCTCGTCAAAGCTCTCCAGCACCGAAGATACTCTTGACCTGATCTGTTCCATGTACATCGTCTCCCCAACATGCTGAACTGTCGTGAATCCACTTCGGCCCCGCGACTGCTGCTTTGGATGCCGGGCTGTGTGGCTCCGCGCTTGGCTTGCTTCCCAAAGCAAAGGTACACAGGCATTGCTAGGCCCACAAATCCCGCGTTGTTCCCGACGACGCCCCCCAAGCCGGGCACCGGGCCTTGTCCAGTAGCGTCTCAAGCAAGCTCGGGGGTGCAGGAATCTGTGGTCAAGTTCAAGAAACTGTGCTGTCGATTCTTCTGCTTCCAGCAAGACATTCTGATGTACTAGGTCTGCCGTATGCATCACTTGGGGGCGAAGCACTGAAGCAAGTTCTGTGAGATGCTGGAAGCAATACCCATGGCCAGGCCTCTCCTGCCTCCAGTTGACCGTCTAAAGCAGCTCGAGCAAAGGCCAAAAGGCTTTGGCCATCCTGTCGCCACTCTGACACAAACTCCGAGCCTCTGTTCGCCTTTGGTTGCATATCCCCAACACTGACAATGTGGCCGCTCGGATTCGAACTCGCTCCTTTTCTCTGCAAGACCAAGCGGACCGTTCCTTGTGTCGGGACGTGGATCGTTTGTTGGTTCTTTCCCGTTGTGTCGCAGGTGGCTCAATCTGTACAAATGCTGCTGGGCATCTTGGCAAGTATAGTGATTGCCACATGTGCAGACAGTGCAGACGGATGGAAGCGGAGCAGCCAGTGGTTCGGTATGTATTACACATGCTCTTATTCACCTCGCACGCATGTAACATCGCGAGCTGCAGCCGTGCTCATTGCCCTTCGTGTCCTTCATCAACCGCATTGCTGTTGCTGCTGTTGCCCGTGTCGAAAAGAGAACCAGCATACACACTTGAGCAGTGACGCAAGATGCTGAAGACTGCACCGAGAAAGTACCAATGCTACTACGAGTAATGACATCTCGTAAGCCCGAGAAACCCATGTGTGACTGCTTCAACGGGATCTGCCGGATTCGACCCCTAATTCAATGCTGCAACGCTGCACCCGAAAATCCGAAGCATCGCGATGCTTCAAGCCTAAACCCCAAACCGCTACTGTACTGGCTTGACGATGCTTGCAGCAGGACTTTGCCGGTCCTGCGCGCCCGTGTAGCGGTACAGCTTGTGCTTCGCGAAAAGCAGTGTCCAGGGCACCTGAGCAGGTGATGCTGCTGGTAGGCTGAAGTAAACTCGCTTCTCAGAGGCTTCGTGGGCACGTGGGGCGGCTTTAAAGTGGCAGCTTAAGTGCAATGGCTTTTCTCGTTGTTGGCATGAGAAGTAAAGGGACATGTGTGTACGATTCCGAAACTAACTTGTTTCGTGTAAAACAACCAGTTGTGCTTATGATACTCTTCTTTTGCCCTTGTGGAAATTCTGTGCTGATTGGCTGGCAGCCAGCTTCTAGCGCTTATCCATCAACAGCTCTGAACATATGGCTACATTTTGTACTTATACCACATGCCAACAACTTGTAGACATAAATAAATGAATGAATGACTCCAGAAACAAATAAATAGGAATATAGATTAAAAATCGATACATCAATAAAAATGAATAAGAATGAATAAATGTATACTTATATTTATATATGTTTATATATCTACTATTTGTGTATTTACTTGTTTATTTTATTATATACATGTATGTATGTACATACGTATGTATGTGTATTTCTTTGTTTGTATTGACATTATGCATAATACAGTAGGGGTCTTGAGTATCATCCGTGCAATATGCAACTACAATGCAATATCACGCCTTATGCTCTCACTACTTTTCGTACCGTGACTCGAAAGATAGTTGCACTTGCCATGTCTCATCTCCCAAGCCCCAACCGTCCCGCCAAAACAAACACCCCACAAGGCCCGAATCCCGAATCCCGAATCACCAAATCCGACAAGAAATCCTACAGTAAATGAGTTCTGTAACTCTTTCTTGTTCTTGCCTCGCTGATGCCAAATCGCTTCCACAAGCCTTCGGCTCGAACATGATCGCCATTGACTAAAGCATAGAATGCACTGTCGGTTGGTACAGCACACCCGAGAAGCATGCCAGGATGTACAGGACTAAACAATGGAGTTCATAGCCGACCAGATCATAGAGCATCGAACAAAGTGGAAACTGGAATTCCACCAGCACTGACTTAGAAAAGGTATTTCCTTGTGTTCGCAGTTTCCATCATAGCTGAGTGCACATGACCACCGTCTTGAGTTTGAAGTCAGCAGAACTGATGCCCTCGACAGTCCTGCGCTGTCCGCTTTGTCCACATGAGCAGGGATCACATAAATGTCTCGAAGCTCCTGCGGCCGGAGCACATCCTCACCATGCTACTGTAGCCTATGCGGCAGTGCTCAAGTCCCACACCGATCCTCTTCCACTCCATCCAAGGCCTGCATCGAAGATTTTGTTGAAGTCACTGAGAACTGCGGACTTGTTACGGTCCACAGGACACAGATTACTAGGATGAGTCTTGTTGCCATAACTGCATGTAATCGTTTCTTGCGACTTTCAGCTTCCACTACAGCACGGTACAGCGTGACAAATGATGCTCGAAGAGGATGGACCTGTTTCAGGGTCCGTTTGGAAGGATCGTTTGACTGTGGATACTGCCAGGCTATGCACATTGCTCTCATCGCTGCTGTCAAGATGGTTGCAGAGATTTAAGATGCTATGTTTGTTCAACATGTCGCTTCCGGCATGTAGCTTGTTGGCATGAGGTGGGTATTTTCGCGTCGAGCTGTTGAGATGCTAGTGGGAATCCCCCTTTATTTGACGAAGAGTGAATTCAGCCCTTAATCCTCCGACAAAAGACTGCTGACTCAATCCTGGCCGGTTTCGCAAAGATGTTTCCGTTCGAACGAGTGCATATTACGCAGCGTGAAGCTGAGCGATTAGCCGATTGCCAAAACAGCGTCACGGAGTGTCTCAGAAAACTGTCGTGACGATCAGGTGCCTCTCGAAATTCGCCGCAGCGGCTGCAGCCGCTCGCTCCAAACCTTCAGCAACGAATCGAGCGATTCGAGAACTTCGGGGTGGTCTTGGCGCGCGCTTGGCGCAATCTCTTAATTTGGAACTTCTTTCACGTTGGAGCCATGAAATTTGCCAGCTGTCCTGAGAAATGAGGCACTCTGAACTCTGCCGGCACCAGTTCACGCTTCGGGCTGATCGTGCTTTTTGCTGTGAGGCAGCTACGGACAAGTGAAGTGAACTTCCTCTCACTTGCAAAGAGCGTCGCCCCTAGCGACACCTTGCGCTTGGCCGCTGGCGTTACGAGCCAGCTCCCAGTTGTCATGCCTGTAGATGCCTGCGGCATCGGGAAGCTTCTCCAGGGGTCTGACGGTTGTCGAGAACTCGCACAATCTGTCGCTTCCAGAAATCCTGTCGCTACACTCGTACCTCTGAGGCATGTCCGCTCTCCTCTATGCCCCGTGAGCCACAAAGCACCTGCGTCTGGTGCTCGAAAGTCTCATCATTCAACTGCTGCCTCACGTGCTGCAGGCTCCATCATAGTAGTGGCAGATAAAGCACAATGAAGTCGTGACTAAGTAGTGAGTGCTGATCTTCCGCCAGTTCTCATGTCTGCATTATGCACGGTCACTGCAAATGGAAGGACAGAAGCAACTTGTGCAATGTGGGCCAGGTCAGCCGGAACACACACATGCTGACGGCCGCAACAGCAGCAGTACCTTGCTTTCAGCTTGAGCTGCGTCTTCATCTGTGGGAAAGAGCTAGGAACAACTTCCTGAGAGCAGCTGGCACAGGACCTAGGCCCAAACACCTAGACTAAGGTGTTGGGGCAGAGTGAGTTCCTAGCTTCATCTGTCAGGTTTGAGGAGGCATCTTTCGGGCATCTCTCTCGTGAAGGGTGGCATTTTCGTAAGGGGCGGCATAGGCAAGTGCCATGAGGTGTATAGCTTAGCTTCAGCGTCAACAACTCCTTGCTTTCCAGGCCAGAGTGGTTCGAGATTTTTCAGAATCTTAGCGACATGTCCACTACTTGTTCCCGGATGCATGCTAGGCTTTCTTGCATGCAAAATGCAATCTCGCAGTTGCCTGGGGCTGCTATGGGTTGGCTACCCTCTCCCCCCATGTCAATCGGGGGCACCCACGGGGCAGCGACAAGCCGAAGCAGCACCATGGCTGTCAGAATGATGCTTGAACCCAAGACTGTAAAGTCCGCTACTGTAGAAGGAGTTTGTTTAGCTGGGCCTTGTTTGATCACCTGACCAGTCGGTATGCCTTGTGGGTTCCCGAACTCTGAGTGGGCCTCGGGCTTCAAACCCGAGACAAGCTGCAAATCGCCGTGGCAGCTTCATGCTTGTGACTTCTGCGTGGCTCGAAGCACAATGACTGCGGCTCCGAATGCAGCATGCGGACGCGGTATGCGCGCATGGCCGTATCTTGGCGGTGTTCATGGTCGTGGTGGGAGCGCTGAAACCCATGAGCGTGCAGCTACATGCTTCCAGCTACTATTCGGGTACGCCAACCTCGACAACCAGGGCTTCATCCTAACGGAACGCGTTCGAACACCTCTGCCCAATGCTCATTCGCATGCTGAAGCTAGGCCCTGAACCCCGAAAGCCTAAAGCAAAGGCCGAAAATCTCACCAGCTCCCGCGGCCTCCATGTGGGCAGATTGCGGGGCTGCATCCATAGGAGTGCTCTCAACTGGGTCGAGTTGCAAGGTGCAAGCATCAATGCTTCTCGGAGTTCGTCGTTGTTGTGGCCAGACTCGGACTGCCTTTATGTGCCTGAACATGTTACTGTAGCAGCAATCACATGCAGCTCTTAGGTGCTTTAAACAGACTGAAATCGGGGCCTGCGCTGCCTGCTTGCTCGGCAAGAAGCCTGCGAACTAGCTTGGCAATTGATGTCCCAACAACAGTACGTTTCCTCCCTTTCCGTTTCCCTACTGTTCCGCTTGCACGCTGATACCAGCGAAGATTGGTCCAACTTGACTCGCAGGATGCTCGTAAGCAGACTAGCTTGAAACCGAAGCAGAAGTGCTTTACAAAGGTGACTGCGTACGATGGTGACAAGGTTGTTCTTAATCGCAAGCAGAGCAAGCAGCGCAAGGGTGTTGATGATGAGGCGGTCGCCACCGCCACCGCGCGACACTATCAGCTATCAAGCTCTTGCATACGAAGTTAAGAAGAAGAGAGTATCCTCTCCTTGCATGCGATGGGGCTCTGGCCGCTGTGTCTTGGCGTCCGCGATTGCCTTGTCACGGCAGGAACTCCCAAGTGTCGCAACAAATTGGGGGGGTGGCCCTCCGCTTTAACAGGGGCATCACGCCCTCTCCCCACTGCCCCACTCGAAAAACTTAGGCCATGAATACGGTCTGTCGTCAGCCACCAGCGACTGAGAGCGCAGCCGGGCTAAGCGTCTCCAGCAGCTGCCTCCGCTCCTTCTCCTGACACATTTGGATCTCGCAAGCGCGCCATTATCAGCTAGACTCCTAGACCGAGCACCCCATGTGGTGTCTGCACCTTCACAGACGGCCGCCGAAGCTTGCTCTCGATCCCTGCATATCATCTGACCCGCCAAACCCAAAGCCATGGTCCATCCACGCACGTCGCATCTTTGAGTGTTGTTCTGCAGCGGCAACTCTGGAAGACCGAGACGGGTTCCAAGGCTGCCAGCTCCCCCCGCCCCTGCAGCCTGTCCTTGAAGAAGCGCTTCGTCTTCCTGTCGGAGATGTCCAGCTTGAGGTTCGCGAGCCGGATTGAAAGATCCTGTGCAGCTAGCCCAGCATGTCTCGGTCTTCGCAGGCTTCCCCCAGAAGCTGGGAATGAGCCGGTGATTTCCGAAATCCGGCATGTTGGTCTGCCTAGTTTGGGGCTTCAACGGGTGTAGATATTTAGGCAAGCTCCAGATCCACGTGCCCATGTGTACTTCAAGGCAGAGAAGGTGGTCACTAGCAGTACAGAGGACTGAAGGCACGGTGACAGCTTTTGGCGTCAACACTGACATGTAATGTATCGGCGCCGCCCTTAAGTGCAACTTGAGGCAGTTGGTCGGGAAGTGATAGCACCGGCAGCCGGTGAAAACTACAGAAACCGGCTACTGCTGGGCTGGTAAGCCTGCATGTCATGCAAGACTCTGACAACCGTGAAAAGAAGAGCTGAGCCAACGTCTCGCCTCAGCGAATCAGAGACACGGCTGTCAAGACTTGCAGTTGGCGGGCTCGCGCCTTCCTTGACATCTCGAGAGCCTGGAGCAGTGCGCGAAGCTCAGCACATGGCGCACGATGCCACTACGTGCTACGGTTCTCGTCTGAGGTGATCTGTCGCTCGCTCCTCCTCGCTTTCGCCCCCTCTGCCGGCCGGGGTCCCGGCTTCGCCGCGCCGCAGCGCGCCGCGCAAGCCAAGAAGCTCCTCGACCTCGGCACACGGAGACTCGGCTTTTTTCTTTTACAAGACATCATCTGAACAACGTGGACATCGTCAGTTGCCACGCTCGAGGCATAGCATGAGAAGCCACTATGGCAAAACCAAGCGTGCCATGGAATCGAATTGCAGCAGCGGCACCAGCTGAGAGAGAACCTCGCTCCTCAGTTAGTCAGCACGCCACATGAGATGCTCCTGACCAAGAAGCCGAGCTTTGCATCAATCGCCGTGGCACTCCGCTAGAAATCAAGCTTCTTCAATGTGCTGTCTCGCATCGCAAGTCACCCCAAAACTTTCAGCTTAGGAGAAAACATGTAGGGGACCGCCGAAAAGCCACAGGTCTGAGAGATGTGAGAGTTCATTCGCCTGGACCCCGAGCCATCGTAAAGTTCCGCCAAGCTGCTGGAACTCGATGGCATTGATGCAGTTGTAGTATTCCACTCGCATACTTTCCATCCTGGCCCGCGATTTGCCCATCACAAAGAGAAAAGACATTCTGGCGAAGCAAGGATCTGGGAGACATCATGAAGCCAATGCCAGATCGTTTCCCCAAGGCCCACCTCTGCGGGTCGTCAAAATATCCACTGAACTTCCTCAGTAGCTTTCATCCGAGAGTGGAGCATTCCTTTTATCTTCAGGCGTCAAAGTATGGAAAGGCACGTCTGAGCAACAGCAGGGATGACAGCATGACATTGCCGACTTGACGGTCAAATTGCAGAGTGCTCCCAACAAGCAATCTTCACTGTGACTAGTCCAGGGCGGGATGCTCGTACTCCAGCTCGAAGAACTGAAGCACCTGACGTCCAGCTCTGCAGCGCTTGAGGCCCAGAATTCAGAAAGCCCTCTCAGGCTCAAACAGTGTTTTGCTGGCTGGCGAGCACTTCAAACGAAGCAAGGCAGAAAATGCGAAGTCGTGAAGCGCTGATGGCCTGGTCGAGCTTTGCACGTTGCTCGAAGATGTTCTCATCGTCGTAGGCGTCCTCTTGGCTAACCGGGAAGGTGACTGCTGTGGATAATGAAGCGAACACTGTGTCATGTTTACAGGCAGCATTCCACATCAGATCACTTGTGGCGCCACCAAAACGCAAGCTCTGGAGCTCCGGGAGCTGCAGCTGACTTCGGGCCTTTAGAGACTCTGCCGGATTCGTGATTCTAGGCCCACTGTGCCGGGTTTCGTGGTGGAGGCACTTAGGCCTACCCTTCCTCAGTTCTCCTTGTCTGCGTCTCCGGAGTGGCAGGCCACGCCCCTGCAAGAAGCAGGATGGTAGCAGTGCTGTGGATGCAGGAGGTGCATGGAAACATGAAGGATGGGAATGATTGCTGCGATCCCGACGGTCGTGATGACTGCATAATGTCGAGGACGATGGCTGGTGACGGGTGCTGATGATAGTGGCCGGTAGGTGACAACGACGACGATGATGACGTTAAACCTATGAACAATGATGCTGACAATCATAAAACTCCTAAGAACTAGCCATAAAAAGCGAACCGTTAGATTAACCAAGCCCTGCACGTGCATGGGCATCTCCCTGCCCTTGATCTCACGAAGCCGTGTATCCGCGCCCCTTGCAGTCTGTAAGCGCCAACCTAAAAAGCCCACGCCTACAAGCAGCTTGAGGTCTCGTCTCTTTACATCTCCGACAGCTAAACTCCCAGAGGCGTCTCCTGACGCCCTCGATGACACCGCCGAAGACGCCGCCAAAGACGCCACCGACGAAGCCCCCAACGGCACCAAGGGCCGAACTGCAGAAGGTGAACGGGCTGTGCTGTTTGACTCCAGGAATGGTTAGGCAACACTTCAATCTCCCAGCCTCATCCAAAGACCACACGAAGGGGCTCGGCTTGGAAGCGCTTTACATCACAAGCCGTACAGCTCACGAGAAGCAAGCCTGACGCCAGGCAAACAAGGCTTCTTTCGGCTGAGTGTAAGTAGAGCTGTGCACACTTGCGCGCCGAGGTCTTTTGGTTTTGAGCGGATGTAACTCTGCAGCTAGTTCCGTGATCCAGTGCAATCAGGACATGCAGGAGCAAAAAGCAAAGAGGTTGACACAGGCCGTTGCGATTGTGGAACTCTGCAGAGGTTTGGGGGTGACAGCCACAGCGCTTTTTCACCTTTCGCGTCTCTGGGTCTCGCGCTGCGCCAATGTCAGGAGCTGGCTTAAAGCTGTCCTTCTCATCTCGTAATTCAAGAATGCACCGACTTCCATGATCCAAAAGGTTGGGTGCTTGCCTCATTCTGAACCTGCGGACAAACTGCTGGCACTGCCGGGGCTTAACCAGATCCGATTGATGGGGGCTGCGCTTTGAGTTGGAGCCAGCGGGCTGACGTTGACGCAACCTGCCCTTTGGGCTCTGCCAGGCTTTCATGCACCTGATGGTGCCATGTCGTCTTGATTCGAGTCCGCAGGCAGTTCCGAGTTAACCGCTCCTGTCAACAACAGAGCATCCAACAATCCGGAAAAAGAGCGCTCCTGTCACCAGAATCCTCGAACTGCACACTGACTGCATTTAGCCGGCATGGGGCTGCCACCGGCCTCTTGCCGGGCAAAGCAGCGCGATAACGCTGGATATTGCCCTTTGGTGAGCACCGGGGTTAGCGCTACATCTGTTCAGGATTGTTCAGGCTTCTTCAAGAGCGGCGTGTGATCTACCAAAGGGGCCCCGGTTGGGTTCGCACCGGGTCTCTGGAGAGAGGGAAAAACTTCACGGCATGAAATTAGATGAATTTCATCGCCTGCGAGGGCCAAGGCTTCTTCCACCTCTGGTGCATGACTCCGGCCCATCGCTCATCTTTGCGATACTCCGAGGCTTCGGAGTCACCGTCCAGCAGTGGTGGCTAGGCCCCCACTGTTTAGCTGTCAAGCAATCGCTTCGGCGCTAGGATTCCACTTCTCCGTGTAACAACAGCTGCTTTTTAGACTCAAGTCTCCACCAGAGGGTCGTTGCGAAGAGTGCCGGGAAGACGAGTAAGAGAACACCCCCTGGTCTGATTAGCGCTAGGAGGCCCCATTACACCCGAAACTACCCGTCATTAACTAGAAGGCGCACAGCTGCAGTACCCTCCTCATAAAGGAATCCTTTCGCCAAGAAAGGGGGCCCAAGCCGCCCGAAATCCGAAGATGACCGAGGCAGGAGGTGAAAGCTTTTAAGGGCTTGGAGCTCGATTCGGTGCGCTGCCTGCAGTTCATGACCGGAATCCGTAAACTCTTGCTTCCGGGTTAGGCAGCACGACAGCGACGTATCTTGCTCTCAAGCCCTCATGGGCTCATCGGCTCACCACTGCTTCGACGCGTCAATGTACGAGGACGCCTCAGCAGAACACTGACTCCTGGATAGGGGCCATCAAACTCTATACCTACCTTGCAGGAACATATCTGAACTGTCAAAAGCACCGGTGCGTTGGCTGGCAAGGGCCATTCAGGAAAGGAGCGGGCTAAGCTCCCAAACTCGCTGAATAAGATGCACTTGCAACGATGAGGATGGTAATTACGAGTATACCGGGCCTACAGAGAACTCGACACGGAAGAGGGCATCGCACCGCCCTGCACACAACAGGGCCCACCAGCCGAGAGCCCAGGCCACGCCCATCAAGCCGATGTACCAGTCGTCCATCTTCTTCACCTTGAGGCAACTCGCCCGGGAGGTCGAGCAATGCTTGCGCACTCAGGACGTGGAGTCTAAATAGCACCCCTCGCAGAAGCCTGTGAGACGTGCAGCATCTGAATGAAGGTCAGAGTATACCTGCACAAAGTCGCTTGCAGGGAAAGGAAGCAATTATGATTTAAGCAGCTGCTCTCAGACTCAAGCCCCAAGCACAGAACCGAGGTGTGGCTGTGCTGTGCGATGCCCACCGCTCATGTGGGCTGTTCTACGATTATGGCAGCAACATGGCGTTTCCAAGAGCAGATAAACCGACCATTCCCGTGGCACCCAAACCAAACGTACTCCTTCTGCAAACAGGAAGCAGACGAAGAACACAAACGGACCGAACAAAGTCTCCTTGCCTGACCATCATTCTCATTTCGTCATAGACCTTCTTATCCGCTTGCTTGATTGCCTGTCAGAAAAGGCTCTTGGGCGGGGCTCTGTCGGTCTGTCTATAGGCGTGCTCGCGTCTGTCCGCGGCTGTCTGAATGCTCCGCCAAGGGTCGTCTTTGTCTTCCGGCTTCATTGCCTGCTGGGGACAGGCAGGGTTCAATCGCGACAGGGAGCCGCCACGCCCCTTGCTGTCTTGCCTTGACTACAGATATCTGGCATATCTGGCACCCGTCCACACGTGAGTCTAACAGCGGGACGATCAGCTTTGACATGGGCCAGAGGTTCGCGACTCAAGTCCGCGAGCTGGAAACATTGGTGCTCGGCCAAGCCCCCCCCCCCCACACACACCCTAAGGCTCTAAGGTCAGCTAATGAAACCACGCCGCGACCTTCCAGCTCCCAGCACTCGATTCTAGTACAAATCCACAGCGGTGAAGGTGACAGTCACAAGCGACCATCTCTGCAAAGCAAAGACACCGATGAAGCCCGGTCCTGCTGCTTCTTTCGAATGTTCATGACCTGGCAAGCTTCAGTCAGTGTGAGATGGTAGTCGAGCACACGTGATCTCAAGCATCCGGCAACTGGGCAAGACTGCACCTTCTCCCTCGGTGCTCAGGATGCTTGAATATGTTTGTGGGTCTGGGGCTGGCGTCATCCCTGTCTGCCACATTAGGACGCCTTTCGGGTCGGGCCTGCCGCACGCACAGAGAGAAGTTGAGCACGTGGGACAGTGTGATGAACCTCCCGGGCTCAACAGTCAAGGCTCGATAATACGGTGTGGGTGAGCCGTCAACACTGCATGCGACAGCGGCCAGAGCTAGGGCGCCTTTTGGCGTTTCCCCTCCTCGCTCAAGATTCCAGCTTAAGGCGCCTGAGATTTCTCCGATGCCACTGGATCGCGGTGTAGTTCTGGAATCTGCCACAAGGACACGGCAACACGTGACAGAAGTGACAGACTTTTTCGACTCTCCATAGGACAGGAAGAGCTACTTGATGCACATGCTTACGAATCCTGCCGAACCATGGTGCGGTCAAATTGCCAATACACTATTTGCACCAGTCGTTCTGTGCAGTCGGCAAAAGAGAGCGAGGACACAACTCGTCACGCCCGCCCCAAAACGGCCGGGAATGCTTGAGGATGCCAACTTTCAGCAGCCAGTAGATATGATCCTGAATCCACCATGGTCTCGGCTAAATCTCGCAAGGCAAAGGCTGGATGCCATGAGCTGCGTTTGGGCCGAAGGAATGCACGTGCAACGCTGCCACTCCTGGATCAAGAAGGTGATGAGTACTGCCCGCTGAGCTGCCTTCGGATCAAAACGGCCAAAAGTCGTACGTTTCCAAGATTGGGAGGGGAAGCCTCATTCAGAGCAACGTCTCTTCTGGTCGAGCTACGTTTTGCATATGTCTCACATCTGTCGTTGTGCCGCATGGATCGCTCATCAGCTCTGTTTCGCCTGCTCCCCTGCATCCTGCCTTCACAGCCCGGATTGAACAACAGATTTATACGACACCGTTTATATGGTAATCAGGTACAACATGGATCTCGCATGGGCGCCTCCAGAATGTCGCCGCTCTCAATGGCCTTCCCCAGCGCTGGGATGTGCGGGAGCTCCTGTCAGATGGGTTTGGCCAGCTTTGCATCTAGCCGTGCTCATTGCGGCCAGGTGAAGCACCAAGTTGCAATTCCTATCCGGGTTTCGCGGCAGGCTGCTGCAGCTGGATTCAAAGCTTACAGCTCTAGCCACACCCGAGCCTTGCCCCATCGGTGGGTGCGACGAGCCCAGGCAAGTGTCGTTTGAACCTGGCGCCGCGCTACCATCAGAGCTGCGAGGCTGCTGAAGAGCACTCCTTTAGACCTAGGAAAACCCCGGAATCTCAGCGAAGATTATGAAGAGAGAAGGGAGAGAGAGGTGCCCGTCCGGCCTCGGCGATCACGGGCTTCCAGGCCTGGAGCCAGAAGCCTTCGGACATGTGGCCCAGGAAGCCTGGCGCCAAACCACTCGGGCTCAAAGTTGGAAGTCTTCATTTTTTCATCCGCTGGTCCCCCACCGGCCCACCGGGCCTTGCAGGAAGCGGCAGAAGTATTGGACGATTCGCCCGGTCTTGTCTCGGGCCTCGGCCTGCGACTGCGGCACAGAGCTCAGGACGCAGCGCTTGGGGGCCCCCTCTTGAAGGCTTCTGTTGGGAAGGCACAGACAAAGCTTGCAATTTTAGAGCTTTGGCAAAGAGCCACTCTTCAGCTCCGTGCCTTGGAAATAAACTTCCAGATGTGCTCGTAGAGCTCCTCATGGCAGCCGTTTTGAAAGGAGAAAACCCATCGGACGAGGTTGACGTTCGAAACTGACCGGGAGCCGAGGGCGTGGCGCTCTTGTGGGTGTTTGTGAGCTGCCTCTTGAGATTCTGCAAGCCCAGGACCTCTTGCCGGGCTCTTCACTCACCCAAACTATGCCAGGTGGCACCAAAACCTAAGGTCAGAACAGGTCAGAACAGCATGCCTGGGGGTGAGGCCAGGATCATCAGAGCCGGCCCAGCCAACAGCCTTAGCAATACATTAGATGCGTCGTCGCGCGTGACTTTGAACCTTGCACCCTGAGGCACTGCTCCACAGCTCAAGAACCAAGGACTACCACCGCCCAGTAGCTGTGCTACATGGCCCATACCCTTGATCGGTGGGAGGTAAGCCTGCCATCAGGCCGACGTCTGTGCAGCTGACTTGGCATGCCATGCCATTTGCTGTTTGCCAAATCGTGGTGTTGCCGTTGACCCGGCTAAGTCTTGGTGAATACTGGGGAGATGCTGCAATTCGCCGGAATCTCTTTGCGCAGCTTTGGGACCTATAGCGCCGGGGCCTCATTGTGCCCAAGCAGAGGCGGCGTCGAGAAGAAGACCTGGCGTTGGTGAACTGCCCTTCTTCCACAAAATCCTGCAACGGTCTCCCACCCTGCCTTTGAAACGGCCATGGGCTTGCGCAAGCCTGGTGACAAGACTTCAGCGCAGAGGAGAAAAACGTCTTTGTGCAGATGTGCCCTGAACAAAATCCCAAGACATCAACAAACTTTAAGCGCAAGGTTCATCTCGACAAGCTGTCCTCCACAGGCCGGAAACCAGAGCAGGATGTTGAAATCGCCACCTTGGTATGGCAAACTTCAAACTTGTCGAATGCTTCTGCTTGGTGTTTGCTCGAACCTTACGACTGGATCAACGCCTACCCCGGTAAAACTGATAAGCACGAAACGCCTCAAAGCCCCCCCCTGAAAAAACGAGCTCGTCTCCTCTCGACATGCATGTACGTTGCTGCACGTGCTTACTTGTTCATCTTCGTATCACATATTGTGTCTTTTCTTATTAAATATTATGTCCTTTACCATCATTCCTTCTTCATGTCCTTAAGTCGTCAAGTGGCCTTACTGGCCGCTCCAACCGCAAACCTAAACCAGAATTGGACCCGCCCCAAACTACCCTCGGACCCACACGGGGATTTCTGGGAGCCCTGCAACTCCAAAGGGAGTTTCTGAAATACTTGGGTGCCCGGCAAGGCTCCGATCGTCTTCCGGGCCCGCCGCTTCAACCCGATTTGGGCCAATGGAGTGCAGTCGAGGGCTTGGGCGCTTGGTGGTGGAGGGGCTGCCCGGGTTACGGATTCAGAATTCAGCACTTGGGCGCTTTGAGAATTCAGCGCTCTTAGAGGTTCGGGGATCGGGATGGGGTACTCCATATCGGCGCAAACATGCAAACAACAGGCGCACCCTGCAGAGAGATCTTGGAGGGGGGGTTTGATAATCAGGATCCAACATTACTGATCGCCAAACGGAAACGGGAAGCTGCAAGCCGTTTTGCACATTAGTCCACGCCAAGCTTGTACTGCCTGAAACTTTCGATAACTGGCAGCCTGTGACGGACAAAGCACTTTTCTGGCCATGCGAAGACTTGGGCCTGCTGTGGCTGTGCCGTCTGACGATCTGCTTGAATTCTCTCGAAAACTCTTTGAACTTCGGCGGATCGCGGTAACCTGGTAGCCAAGCTGCCGGAAGCTGCCGGAAGCTTGCAAAAGGCATCTGGTGATCGACCAACGGCTTTGTCCCAGTCGTGAACCACCCAGCAGCCTACCTCTGCAGCCCATGCTGCTTGCCAGTCCACCGCGCCGAAGGTCACCCTCACCTGGAAGCCCACCATGTCAGGGAACGTTGGTTCCTCATGTTCGCAGAATGGCAAGACGGTGAACTCGCTGCCATCGTGTTCTATCTCAAGCATGAAACGTGAGAGGGGGGGCAGGCTCCTTGCAGGCTGCTTGCAGTTCCCGCAACCGGCTGGTCTCTGCGCACTGGCTTAACCCATTGCTGAGCATGGCCTCCAAGCGCACTCAACTTCCCACCGCCACCAGAGCAAGACTGAACTCCAAACTGCCCTCCGTGCTTGCTCGCCAATCGGACCACTCCGCATCGATTGAGAACGTCTTGGACAGGCTGACAGATGCGAAGGTGGTTCTTGCCCTCCACCCCTTGCCTGTACAGGCCCCTTAAGCTTTGCTCAGAGTGCGATGACGTCCGTGCCCAGCTCGGCAAGCAACTTCTCTCCAGCCGAATCAAACAAAGCAGAGGTCAAGTGAAGTCAAGCGCTGCAATCTCCAGGAGGGGATCTTCGACGTTCTTTCGCCTTTGCAAAATGCTTCTGGAATCTTGTGAAAGCAGCAGTTAAGTGCTGATGAGAATGATCCTGTCCTACAACACAGCAACTGACAGCAACCGCTTCATCCTCAGATGCTCTGAGGCTGCGACCTCACAGGGCAGGAGGCGCATGACCTCTTCACAGCTGACTTAAAAAATGCAGAGCCGTCACATCTGGTGCTTTCCACAAGACCTGAGACACTGCACATGCACCTACAACAGGTTCGGGCTGGAAATCACAGCTTCGGCAGACTCTGCGGCTGCAGTGCCACATCCAACCATCTGGGAGACACTCTCTGACGCTGCCTGTACCTGATTACAAGTGATCCCGCCTGCAGACATCCAGGCGTGGATCTGTGCAGCCAGCTGCATTTGCTGCTGCATCGCAAGCTGCTGCGGACTTGGTGTGGGCAATGCGGGAACAGATGCTCCTCTTTGCTAAACTGCGTTCCCGAGCTGCGAATCGAACCTTTCTGCCGGCCGGGCTGCTCCAAAGGAATCGCTGGCCCTGCGGCTGCGAGCGGAGAAGACCTGAACAAATGCAGTCTTCTGGGTACTGCCCCACATGTGAACCTGATAGGTCTAGGAGCCGCACAGCTCCAACCCAAAAGATGTCAGTGACTGAGCTGACTGTCTCCAGGCTTTCGACATGGGTGGTGCTATTGCCGCGGCTCTTTTCGGTTTGGTGCCCGGCCCATGGCTGCTTCAATACCAAGCCACCCATCACATTACTGGGTGCAGCAGCTTCTGAGATCTCGTAGCTGTCGAAGCAAAGGCTCTGTTCGAGGCCTGTGCTCTGTTTCGGTACCGCCCAGGGCCCCGGCATACGGCTGTACAGATTCAGCAGCGACTGGAGCGTGGCAAGCTGCTGTGCCTGAAACGCAACGACAAGCATGTTGCACTTAGACATGCTGAGCTGCTGGCACTGGGCACTTCCTTGACTGGAAAGGAGGCTTCTCGCATAGGCTCGATATCGTTGTGATGTTTGCCTCTGTCCTTGGGGGCACCTTCATGTCTTTGCAAGAAGTGGCAAACACAGTGGCCAAAGAGGCGGGACTCGCTTTTGCGCCTTGTGCCGCAAAAGAAATTGAAGCTGTTGGCATAGTTTCGGCAAGCACTACAGCTAGACTCTAGACGGCCACTTGCACACGACTCCAAAACGACGCAACACAACTCCACCTGGAGCTGCTGGAGCTGCAGCTGTTGCACCTGCAACTGCCTCGGGGCTCCCAGGATATTTAGACAAGTCTTGAACCTAGGTCGTAAAATATCTAGGTCGTCTGCTGTCTACGATAGAGCGGCGGATTGTACGACTTCACGAGGCCCCTTGAGCTGTGGAGGGGCAAGTAAACCCTGAACCCATCCGACAGGGCAGAATCGAGAAAATGGTCTCGCTGTCTTGAATGTGCCGTCGGGAGGCTGCGCTTGGAGCTGCACGTTCAGGAGCTGCGCCTGGCTTTCAAGCCAAGCCTGCACCTGTGCCTCTTAGCGGGGAGCTTCTTATCCTGCAGAACGGGGAAGCACCCCCCGTTAATCGCCGAAAGTCTCCAAAGCAACGCTGAGATCCCTGACTGCCTTGCCTGGTCTGCCTCAGGCAGCTGCGTCGAACTGCCTCCCACACGCATACAGATGCTGAAGCTGAGCACATTTGCACCCTTGCTTCGAGGCTTTGAGGTTCGATGTGATGTTTAGCGGTACGTGGTACACTGCCGAGGAACTACAGTTTGTGCCAAAGATTTCGACACGCATGGAGAAAGGACACATGAAACGATCGAGAGTTGACGAAGAGAGCCACCAAAGTGGTCAAGTTGTACTTGTAAGCAAGACTTTGAGGCTCTTGAGGCTCTTCTCGGGATCGCCACTAGTGGGTGCAGAAAGAACGCCTGACCTTTGACACAAGCTTCTTACAAACAGCTGTGTTACTGCTGCCACTGATTGCCGCTGCACAGGGCACAGTGAAGCCCGCCGTCTTCGGAGGGGTTGTGTACAATGAAGCTCGCGGCACAGACGTGCCAGCCATTTCTCAGTCACGCTGACGCTTAGACAAATGAGGCGCCTGGCACCATCTGCACATCCACAGGCACCGAGGCAGCCTGTCAAGAAGAGGGAAGAATGACGGCGTCTAGCTAGCGAAACTTGAGTCGAAAAGGTTGATGTTTCTCTGCATCACTGGAATTAGGAGTGCCACATTCCCGGAGCTGCTGGGTATACGGTATCCAAGTGCACTTTCAAAAACACTGTGACATGGCGGCAAGAAGTGCATATGATGCCACAAACTGCAAGTGCACGCAGCGGTGTCGGCACAATCCCTGGTTTCACACCTGGCCTGCATCTCCGACTGATCTGGCCCTCGTCAGAGACAAAGTGAAATTGCAGAGTGGGCAGGGGGGAGGCAT
Organism: Symbiodinium sp. CCMP2456; assembly: GCA_905221635.1. NCBI lineage: Eukaryota > Dinophyceae > Suessiales > Symbiodiniaceae > Symbiodinium > Symbiodinium sp. CCMP2456. The sequence goes on from CAJNDV010013113.1 coordinate 108,825, forward strand.
CAAAAGCATCTCTGAAGGCAACGACCGGACTAAACTGCCTGTCAGGAACAGTCCAACACACGGCCGAATCTTAGCAAACACGTGCAAACTGCCTGGCGGTGGAGACTCTGGATTGGCCGGTGGCGAGAGCTCGGGCGTTTGCTCCTCTACTTCCGGCACATACCATCTTCATGACCGAGACATGCAACGTATTCATGTCTCAGACATGAAAAATCACAACCACCGATTGTTCTGACACGGTTCGACCGACGCACGCAGATAGTGCATGTGCATCTTTGTCGGCATGCTGAGACACGGGAGCCGACAGCCTCTTTGCTTGTTGGTATGTGCGCGTGCACGTTAGGGGTTCCGTTTACCACCAGGCCACCATGCAGCAGTTCGTCCTCACCGACAGAAGACTGCTCAGCGTTGGGAATCTTAAAGAAAAACTGCCAAGGCGACCAATTCATTGATGGACCATAGCCGATGGCGCTGGCTACCAGAGCAAGATCGTGCCTTTGTGCAAGAGAGTCGAGCTCCAGTACCCTCGCGGCAATAAACGGCGGATTCACAGAGAGCGTACAAGAACAAACTCCTCCTCGGTCTTCTGCGTCGCTGCTCCCAGCGCCTGGGAATCAATCGATTGATTGTGTGTGGCCAGATTGCAGGATTCTCATGCACGTGAGCAGGGGCATGCGTGCTTAACGGCAGGATTGCTACTGCTGCCACACGCAGCCGTCATGTAGCATGGAAGCATGGCAGAGCCAAAATGTACCGCTTGGAAGATGATGATCAGTACACAACATCATGACTGCCGCTGGTAAAACATGGCCGAGACTGGATTTATGCTCGTCAGCTCCGCCTCAGCGGTTTCGTAGGCCAGCAAAGCACCGAGGACGCCTGCAGGCACGGCACAAACTGAAGGAAGATGTGGGTGCTTTGCCTCACCCTGGCAAGCAGGCTCGGGGCACTGTCATGTGGCGGCCGACGTGGCTGGGGCTGTGGTGGCTGCTGTTGGCGCAAGAGCTCTTGCTGCTTCGCCCGCTCCTCCTGGCACAGGGAACAGCTAAACAAAACTGCAAACTCGGCGACAGGGCCTCCAACTTCAAGCTCGCTCTTCATGATCCCTGGAAATACAGGCAATGCAGTAGATCTTTGCGTTTGCTTCAACAGGCTAGTGGTTGAGTCGTCCATCAAGCCCCTGCACATTCTGGCTTCTTTGGCGAGTTGCTCAGCAATCGGTTGCACACCGCCGTACCTGCACTTAAAGCTTTTTCTGGCTCAATCCCTGCGCCCTGGACATGCACGCGTCCTCGATCTTCTTCATCCGCACCCTCCTCTCTGCCTCCTCCTTTTGATACCTGACTTGGGCATCATCAACGTGAAGCTGCGGTGCTGCTCGTAAGTGTGGGGAACAGAACACGTTCTATTCTGTGGCGACCTTGTTGAAAGTGGCTGTCTATTACTGCGTGCTCCGCTGGGCTTGAAACTAAGTGGAGGTTCTGCTGTAAAACTGTGACTGATGACCAGTCCTGAAACCTTCCCCATACATCTTCAGCCTTCTCTTCCATTCAGTTGCTCGAAGGAAGACTCTATCTTCTCCCTCACTACCTCCTTTGCAGTCCTGCATTCCTGAAAGCATTGTGCTAGCCTGTCACGACCTGAAGCCTTCAAGCTGAATACCCTAGCCCGAGCCCAAACAAGGTCTACCTTTTTCATAGTGGTCGGAATTCATGTCACTACCCAGGCCCTAAGCGGCCAAGTCCTGCATTGGGGTCTGCGAGGCTTAGCCAAGGGGCTCTAAGCGCCGCTTCTTCTCGGCAAGCTGGGCCATGAGCACCCTCTCCTGGTAGTCCTTCAGGCGAAAGAGGGCAGAGGCGGGTAGTTGGCAGTGACTCAGGGCACCGAGAAATCATGAAGCTTTCCAGAATCCTTGAGACTCGGAGCCCGTTTCGCGGCTGTTCAGAAGGCCTAGGCTGGAGACCCTGTCCACAAGCCCGATCGCCTCTTAGCCTCACAAGCCTTGAATAACCCCCCCCCCCCCGCCCTTCCCGACCCCGCCCCGCACGAAGAAAGCCTGCATAAACCAAAACCCTCCCCTTCCAGCCGACCTCCAGCTTGAGATCCTTCTCCTTCTTGAAGCTCTGCAGAATGTCGTCGGGAATCCTGTGAGTTTCGTCGGCCGAACCCATCTGACCGCTGTAATAATGGAAACCCGCCACACCGCTGCTGGCGAGAGGCGGTTCGGACACAAACTGGCCGGTGGCAGGGTCCCACACACTGCCCGGCAGCAGGCCACCTCTGGCAGAAATGTTGTGCTCTCTGCAACCGACACGGAGATCTGACTGGCCAGTGTCAGCGTGTGTGTGTGTGTGTGTGTGAACAGCATCTGCCAACTATCGTGGGTTATCATGCAAATGGCTGCAGCTTTCCCCTCATCTCCACTCCATCTGCCTGTTTCGCTGGCAGCACCTGCACCAGCAGCAGGATCCTCTCGGACAGAGGCACTGCGTTTGTCCGACAGGGCTGCATGACAGGGAGCCACACCGCACGTAGACATCACGGTTGCGTCATGCCTCAGCAAGAGGAAGCATCCCAAACTTGTCAGCCAGCCCGCCGACATCGAAGAGAAAAAGCCGCCCAAACCCCACAACAGCAAGCAAGTAGTTGGCAAAAGGATGTCGAATTTCGCAGCACGGATGTCCTCGATGCTCGGCGCCTCATCCAAGACAGGTCGCACCTGACCGCCACAGAGGGGGCTCCCAGGGGCTCTCACGGCTCCCGTCTCGACTCGAGCATGAAGGGAAGAGCGCCTCCGCCCGGCCGCGGCGTTGCGCAGCACGCTCTCGAGCCGCATCAGAAGTAAGCCTGTTTCGGGGCTGCAGGGTAGGATCTTGTCGTAGTTGTGGTCTTGGAGGCAAGGCCTTTTCCGCAAAGGGAGACTTGCAACAAGCCAGGTGCTGGAACCATGCAGAACGGCAGGATGCTGGTGGTGAGAAATTAGAACAACTGCGTGTGCCTACCAATTCATGTTAACATAATTAAGCTGCAGATGCTGACTGAATTCATCTCATGTCGGAATTCTCCTCAGCAGAGGAGCGTGTCATGGATATAACAGTGCCCACCACCAACCGTTGTGAGGCCAACTCACGATTGCCAGTGCTTGTCCGTGCTAGTGCTGTGCTGGTATGATTCCTTGATTCTCGCTCTCTGTCTGCTATTGCGGCAAGAATCCTCCTCATCGTTTGCAGCGGCATCGAACGGGCAGGACCATCAGCAGCTGCAGCGTGGCAGCAGAAGTAGGCCGTGCTTTGGATATATGATAAATACATATAGACAGGCAGAGAGACAGACAGACAAAGAGATAGGTAGAGAGATGGCAACCTAGCATGCTTTCCTTGTTCTGGTACCTTAAGCTCGATTCCTTGCCAGACTCCCAGGGCCTGGGCCTCACTCCGAGCCGCTCCACAGCAGTTTCCGGCTCCAAGGGCTCCTGGGAAGCTCCGCCGCTCGAAGCCCAAAGGAGGGACCCGTTGTGAAGTTCTCCATTCTCCACATTACCACAGCAGCTCCGCATGCCCTCAACAAAGAAAACCCACCTCCCGGAGACGTTGTGCCGGTCCTCCTCCTCCTCCTCGTAGCTGCTCAGCATGGAGCTCAACGTCTTCTTGGGAGGCGGCGCCTTCCGCTTGCACAGCCGTCGACTCGCTTTAGCCCGCCGGAGTTGAGCATTCGTGGCTCGTCGCCCTACAAGTTACTCACAACAGTCTGCACTGTCACAAGTCCCGACTGATGCAATTTTCGACCCAGCTCAGTTCGAAGAGTCTCTCCGTCCGCCTTGTACCAAACTTCGCCGGCTGGCTCTTGGCCAACGGGCGGCGATCTCTCCGGAGAGGACCCCTGCGCGCGGACGAGGCCAGTGGCTGAGTTCGGAGGTCGGCACCCCGCTCCCCGGTGCCTCGCCCTTCCTTGGCCTTGGCGGCGGTACAACCTCCAGCGCTGTAAAATTCTGTCAGGCTCAGAACTGCCCTCTTAGCAAAACAAGTTGGGTCCCGCGACACAGGGAAACTTTGCGAACGCCGGCGCCAAGAGCTCGGCTTGGCCTGGCCACAGGGCACTGTCGGGAAGAAGACCGCTCGCTTGCCTCTTCTCTACCCAACATTAATCTGGGAAGCAAAGACGCCCAGCTTTCTCATCACAACCACGACCTTGCTGGTGCAACTCCGTTAGTGCTCCACTGACCCTCGATCAACCTTTGGGGCTCAGGGTCACTTTCCATCGGATCATGACTACATGGTGGGAACTCGCTTGCAGTTTCCGCGTTCAGAGGGCCTTGGCTGCCTTCTGGCCGAGTGCCCTCCTCCTTCGTGGTCGGTGCGGTCTCCAGAGCCGGCTCCCTAAGATTTCACGTTGCGGTGCACTGTGCTCCTATGCCCCGATGCACGGGGAACTAGTAAAAACATCGAAGCCGGAGGGTTGAGGGGCGGCTGCCACCAAAGCAAAATCTGAAAAGCCGTGGATTGCTCGTCGAAGTCAACTTGGACAGAGACCAACACGGAAGACGAGCCTGCATGCCGATCTCAATGCACGCGAGACCCTCGACCTGCAATGTATGCCGCATAGAGGCCGGAAGAGTACCTTGAAGCAGGATTTGTCCAAAGACATCTGCCTCTTCGGTTGGACGTCCGCCGCTTCGCCGAACCTAAAACCAGAGGTGGCGTTAGGAGTCGAGCAGAAGCATCCGGTTCTCAGAGCCTCTCAAAGTCAAACCCCGACAGAAGCGGGTGATTTTGCTCAAGGCAAACTGCAGGCAGGACACAGCGTCTTCACCTTCTCTGGGCTAGGCTCCTCGGGCTTTCCTGGCTCGTGAAACCTCAGACACTGTCGATTGGTTCTCCAAGCTTTATGCATCAATACGCATGGGGTGGCGAATCTGTGCAGCTACCGCGCAACACGAGAACATTCTCGGATTCTGGCTTTTGGGAGAGTGGGGACTCGGACCCTCGGCCTCCACCATTTGCGAGGTTCGCATGTGCCGTTGCTAGGTCCCAAATCGAAGCGAGAGCAGCTCGAGCATGTGCCGAGAAAACTGAATGAACGAGTCGTGGTGACCACCGTCGTGACCGCCGACAGCCGGTGGTGGTGGTGGTGGTGGTGGTGGTGGTGGTGGTGGTGGTGGTGGTGGTGGTGGTGGTGGCATCTTCGTTATGATTAACTGGTGCACCTGCAGAAGCAATCAGCATTGTTCACATCTGTCCGAAAACAAGAATCCAGTTTACCCACAGGGCCAACAACAAATCTGCACACACATCGGCCAAGCAGCAGTCGCTTGAACGTCGCCGTCTCTGGCTGCGGGGCTGCCTGAGACAGGATGAGAGGAATGGAGCGAAGCCCGCAGCCGCAAAATGCAGCCCTGCCTCGGTAGGCACCAGCATCGCGGGCCCTGGCCTTACAGCGGCTTTAAAAAGACTCATCAACTGCTCACTTTCTACCAATAGCTTTAGGCAGGACACTGGCTGGCCGGAGCTGCTCTCTTCGCTGGAGCAGCTGCGGGAGCAGGCGCTGCGAGCTGAGACACGCCGAAGTCTGCCATGACCTCCGCGACAGCCGACGGCTTTGCAAGTCAAACGTGCACAAGTGCAACTTGTTTTCGCAGGCCGGAAGGGCGACTCCCCAGACGTCTCATGGAACCTAAAGCCCAAAAAAGCCCAAAACAGCCCAGCTTTGAGCCGTCAGCTCCTGAGCTCGCCTCCGCGAGGGTCTTCACGAAGGAGCTGACGTCAAATACATCCTCGACGGCTTGAAACTTCAAGGGAGGCTTCACAGTGAGCAAACATGGCATTCCAGAGATGTTGCTTCTGCAACCATGGTTTGTACAATATGAGACTAGTCTTGGTCGGAGAGCTCGCTCTTTTCCGAGCTTCACCTGCTATGGTTGTGAGTCATCCCAACAAAACTAGCCCATCCGTCGATGATGGCGACCTTCCCCCGTGTGTCTCTTTGCACTCAAGCCCGTATGCCAAGACCCTCACCACCCCCAGAAATCTGAACATGGACTCACAGATTCCGCCCATACCTGCCCATACCCTCTATGTTCTCAAAAGTGCTGCCCACTGATGAAGTCCCCTCCAGTAACATTCCGTTCGGGGCTCTACGGACACGTTCTGCAGCACGACATCGGCATCGGCCGCTTCACCGGAACGCCTCCTGGAGAAAGTCAGTCAATGTCTAACCACGGACAGTATTGAGAATGGACCTGAGAGCACCACAGCAACGATGACACGGAATTTTGCGGTGATGATACTGATGCTGGTGGCGGCGGATCCGAAACGCCGCTTGAAGAGCAGGCTTCCAGTGGTAGCGCGAATGAAGCGGTGACTCACTTACGAGCGTTGACACCCTCGCGGCATGACGTTTGTCGCCCGGAGTGGCAAGCAAGGCCCTGGACTCTTGCTCCGTTGACTGAGAGATGTCGGTTCACACACCATCCCAGGTCTTGGGTATCATTGCTTGGCTCTCTCCCACCACCACAGCGACTGAAACGCTGCTTTGCGCAAAGGGCAGGGCTCAGCCCGTTCTGGAACCGGCATTTGCAGGTCGACTAGCGTGACGATGACTACTAGAGAAGTTACTAGCAGCGATCCCATGTTCCATTGAACACGTAACTACTAAAACTAGTGACCACCATTGTTGTTGGGACTATCATTACACGCGATGCAGAAGCTGCGTTGCACTGATGCTTTTGCTATCTCAGCGTTGCTTCTAGGGTTGCTGTGAGTGCTTGCATTGGCAGCAAGGCACAGACTCCTCGCGGCTGCCTGAGGGCCGTTGGCTGCGAACTTGGCGACGTAGTTCTCTCCTGCAGAGGCCGCGGGGAAACAGGCTTATTTGGGAGTGTCCGAAAATAAGACACCTTATTTTGGGCTTACTATTTAGGGTACTATGTTAGGGTCCCCTATTTTCGGAAATCCCCTTAGAGTACTCTCGGGGATCGCTGAATGCATGGAACCTGTTCAACCTTCACGTCTGCCTCCAGAGCCAGGATACTACTTCTTCGGCCGACTCCTAAAGACCAGAAGCACCAAGCCATCCGAGTCAATGCGCCTTTGCAGTTGACCGCATAAGTGATGATCCCCTGGCTTTGTCCCAGCTTCCGGGCCACGGAGTAGGAAGCCTCGGTGAAAGACCACCCTAAGCCCACCTTTCGCAAAGTTGACTTCGCCCAGATAGGCATGATTACATTGACATATGGTACGCGTCGTGCACATCTCTGGGCGATGTACGTACCTCCTGTGGGGGCAGTGACAAGTCCAAAAGAGTGGCACGAGTATGTCACTTGCACAGACTTGAAACTCGTCCAACAACCCTCGATCAGCAAACGGGCATCAGCCTGTCCATTGGACCTCTTTGCATCCCTACACGCGGTCGATCATCACAGCACGACGATACTGAGCAGAAGTGAAGCGGCGCCGTCCGCATCGAAGGTGGTGCCAATGGGAAGGTCAGTCCAATCCTCAGGCGGCAACTACTTCCCTCCCGAAGCAACAGGTGAGTGGGTCTTTTAGAAGTGTGCCCAAAACCAAGGCATGCAGAGTTTGGGTCAGGACCTGGGAATCGGCATCAAGTGAGTGCACCCAAGCTGCGCAGTCTTCCCAATCACTGGCCTCCGTGGCAGAGTCCTTGGGGCAACCCCCGCTTCCAGGCACTGCCGTTAGGATCGGGCCCAAGCAAGATAACCAGATAAGCCAACTCTCTGCCGAAGCCCGCCTCTTCAACCTCTTCGGCTTCCTCCACTCCATCTGCGTCCTCCAAGAGGTAGGGATCAAACCTCATGCAGCATAGTCGGCGGGAGCAGCGTCGTCGAGTCATGCAGGGCAAGAATTGATCCCATCGACAGACGCTGGCCGCTCAACGCTGCCGGGACGCGTTGCCGTGTTGTCGTCTTGCTCAGGCTGCCTTCCGCGTCATGGGAACCGAATCAACAAGCTGTCAAAACAAGCTGCGACGCATCTTGACTTTTTTTCTTTCTCTGAAGTGCTCGAGGCCTGTCCGCGTTTTCTGCCAGGCCTCGGCAAGGATGTCATGACAGCCGAAATCACCACACATCCACCGCTTACAATCCGCCAAGGGACCATCCCAGCCATCACGACCCAGCAAAGCCTGCACAGCAAGGTGCAAGAGATCGGAGCCAGGTAGCTTGTCAACCTTTCAGCATTACATGCATCCGATGTCTTCACATCACACCTTTAGAATGGCATCTGACAATGGGTTTCTTCTTGCTGTCCCCCTCGCTTCAGCCTCGTCGCTCTTGGTAGGGACCGAAGCCTCACGAACAGGGGTTGGTGGTCTACGACAAGGACGAATGGTGCTGCTATGCCCGCGGCATCGCACGGAAACGATGCCTCCGCGGTGTCCTCGGGCTCGACGCCTTCTTCGCCTTCTGAGCCGCTTTCCTCCGCTCAGGGAAGAAGGGAGCAAAAGGGATAGGCGAGGGTGGCCAGTCTTGTGCTTGCAATTCTGTGTGCGCGCATCTGCGCCGGAGAGTTGGACGTTGGACTGGCATGCTACAGTATGCGCAAGATCCAGAGACTCCTTGCCACATGCCTAAATGCAACAATACTTGACAACTTTCCAAAGCAGGCCCTTAAGCCCTGGACACCATGGTGACGTTGCGTTCACTCCACTCCTCCACGGCCAGCGCAGGCGATCCAGACTCGGGGGTGTCGGTCTTGTCCTTCGCCTGCTTGAGCCTTTGCTGGAGGCTTCTGGGCTGTCGGAGGACGAATTCCAGGAAGGCGGACTTTGTGCGAGGCGGGCAAATTGCACCTACCAGGGCTGATGTCACAGACGGGGCTCCTCTCGCACTTGGCGTAAAGGGACTTCAGCCGTTCAGCGAGCTGCGGTGGGAGATTGCTGAGCGTTTCCTTAGCTACTAGGGTCGCGGATTTTTCCCGGGACAGCTCACAGCAGGTTCACTCGGAAAGTGCAGAAATCCTGATGCGAACGCCTCGAAACTACACTGACTCAGTGCACTGACATTTCCTTTGCTGAAGTCTTAGTCTGCTCTTCGTTGGAGCGGCGGCCCCACCTCGGATCCTCCGGCAGCGTGCCTCGGCATCATGGCTGTGTTGGGGGGGGGGGGGGGGGAGNNGAGAGAGAGAGAGAGAGGAGAGGCTGAAAAGGGGCAGTTTGCGACCTCTGAGCCCCCTTAAGTTCCAACCACTGGCGGTTGATCGCAAATCGGTTCTGAGGACATCGCGAGAACGGCTTGCAAGCGATCCCCGTCCATGTGCTGCTCTCGGATTCAGCAGGATCCCATGAAACTCCGATCAAAGCTGCAGTTGCCTGCAAGATGCTCGCCTATCCTGCACTTGACACGTCCCTGCTCCGCCTCACAGACCCTTGCTGCCCAATTGAGCCTCCAAGGCTGCGAAAGAACTCCAGGACACCACATCGTAGTCTCGTGAGCTTCCCACTGCCCTATGTCCAAATTCAAACCAAATCCATCACTCCGTCACAGGACAATTTGCATCCTTTGACATACTTGACAGCTCACCTTCAACCCAGAACTTATAAACGGCTTGTGCACAGGAATTGGCAGAAGCCTGAATGAGCCCCATCAACCTGGTGCGATCGCAACATCGCGGCTTGCGTGCCCACTTAAGCGCGCCCTCGAGCCGTTGTCTGACGGGCTCCCGAAGAGCTCGCGACTAGCTTGGAGCTAAGTCTAGAAGCTCGAGATATGCTACAAGATGGGTAGGACCTCTTTTCTTGCCACAGGCCACGCAGCTCGACAACCTGGACTTGACCAGAACCGCAAGGCCGTGGTGCCCCCAGCAGCCCCAGTAACAATTAGATTCAAGCCTCTTTCCGTTCTTAAGCATCCGGGCCCTGCTCGTTCATGCGAGTCCAGGAGAAGTGCAGAAAGCGATCTCCGTAACCATCGAGCTTCTGCCAGGGTGGCCTCACCCTCTGGCCATAAAGGGCCCCATGTGTGTGAGCGCTACCGTGCAAGCTGTGAGAGTGCATCGCTAAGACTGGGCGAGGATCCTCGGCAATAGCCCTTTGGGAAAACTGGATTCTCAGACTGCGATGCCAGATACCTTTGGTATCCGGCGGCAGCCAACTATCTGCGATGATGGCTGCTCAGCATGTTGGCTTCCGGTGCATGAGCGCGCATGGTTGATTTCCACACCTGAGAACAACCGCACCTTTACGGTCTTGTGACATAGACGGAGTTCAGCAGGACAAGCTACGGTAGCTCAGTAGCTGATCTTCAAGGCAGCCCAATGAGACTGCACTGTGAAGCCATGTAGGATCTAGCTCTCAGGCCTGAGTCCAAACCACTCGTTCCTGGACAGAGTCACGGAGTCACGGTGGCAGTATGCCGCGGCATACTGTATAAGGGGGCACGGACTCGAGAACTCTTCCAGGCTTCGGACTGACTGGACACAGGTCCGACCAGCATCAGGAAGGGGTCACCTGCGAGGAACTCAGAGAACCCGGTAAGGTGCCGCAAGGCTCAAGCTTCGGCCCCAATCGCTTTGAGGAAGTTCTGAGCTCCAGCGCACTCTACAGCTTGGCCGTGGGCCAAAGCTACCAACGAAGCTGTGAACACTTTCCGGTGACAAACAACAAAAGCTTGGGGGTCTGGCCAGCTTCTTCGCCTTGAAATCGTACATCAAGCGATACCTGCAAGCAGCGAGTCTTCCGAGTTCAGCCGCCGCGTTTACGCACTCCCAAATCGAACTTGTCCAAGGTGTGCTGGCATTAGAGCATCGGGCCGTGTGGGCCTTGCGTGAGCAGATCAAGACCGAGGGTGTTTCGAAAACTGTTTGTTACAACAGCCTGCTGTCAATCCCCTCAGGAAGCTTTGCAGTGCCGCGGCGCATTCGAGCTGAACGCAGCTTCCGGCGCTGCTGCCGTTTCTTCGGCCTGGACAAGGTGAGCATTTCAGCTTCAGGGGCTGTCGGATGCCAGTGCTTGCAGGCGAGGGGCATCATCATGTGAGCCACGGGAGGCTTGTCCTGGCACGTCCCATGACAGGAAGGTCTGCCTGTGAGCCCCGCGACCGTGCTCTCGATGACGTGAGCAGGAGCCCTATCCCTGGTGCCCGCTTGCTCCTCGGCCACTCGGGCTTCCACACCCCTCTGGGCTGCTTGGATCCTGGGGCGGTCAAGAAAAATGCAGTTCTTGCATACTCTCAGGTGGCAGGAGAGGGGGCACTTCTTTTGAGTACACTTAAGTGCATCACTTCCTATGCGAGGCCGTGCTATGCGAGCTGCTCGGATGCCAGGCGCGAGTCGTAACTGGCAGACACTGTGCATCGACGTTGAGCTGCCTTCAGAAATCTTCAGCCGAGCCACTTCAGCAAGGCATCCTTCTCCTCGGAACTCATCTCTCCATCTTTGCCTCGATGGAACATTGTGAGGCTCGTAGGTGTTGGTGCTAGATTCATTCACATCAGCACAACCACTTGCATTGCGATGCTTTCAGGCAAATCAACACTGCTTCAAGCTCGAGCAATCTTGACCGACGTGGTTTGGGGGCTGCACGTTCTGAGCATTACGACCCCTCCTCTTCGCTTCACCTTTCACCCGGGGCTTGGAAGGCCCTTTGGTACACCACCGATGTCAAATGCCACTTTGATGTTTTGCCAACTCGGTCGCACGCCTGCTTGGCTTTCACCTGAAGCGGCGGCCATCCTCCATCAGTGGCAATGCTGAACAGGCTTCACATGCCATGCGGGCCATGCGCACACCAGAACACTCAAGAAAACCTGCCATGGCAGAAGATCCCCGGCACTTGAGCAGAGCGGAACGGGTCCGGACATCGGCGCCCTTCGCAGCCGCCTGGATCTTGGCCAAGGCCGCCTCCTGCCCGGCTCTTCCCTGCTCTCTGCACATCTCTGGACCCGTCTTCGCCCATGACTGCTGCACCCGGGCATAGGTTCCACAACCAGGGTTCTGCATGCTTTGCCATGCCGCTCAAACTGTTGTCAGCCGCGACATCGCGCCTCCTCTGAGGACAGCTCTGACATGATGGGGATAATGAATGCTGAAGGCGCGGTAGGTATGACAACTCCAGATCGCAGACAAGCACTGTTGCTGTCACTGGACGGTCTCCCTTCAGGTTTTTAAGAGGTCTCAAACTCTCTCAACACGACCCATCCTTCCACTCGTGTATACCTCAATTTACTCTCCGTGAATTTGAAGTTCGTGCATCATCGTTTGAGCCGAGGTCAAGACACCTGTCCTGTGCACACACCTGTGAATAAGCAGTGCTAGCGTCAACCCTGCAAGATTTGCACGTGCACAACAACTGAGGGCGGCTGAAAGTCAATGCCCCTTCACTCGGAATCTTTTGATGTTTTGCCTACACTACAAAATGCATCCAAGGGCAGCGTTCGAGCACCCAGTTGGCAGCAAAATGTAGCAACATGCAGCGCGAGCTCTTCTATCAACATCTGCAGTGCCAACAGCAGAAACTCCTCATGCACCAAACTTAATTAATGGCACAACTTGATCGAGAGCTAGCTGCCTGCAACTGGGCTCCTGTGACTGCACCACAAGCGATATTCACATGCCCAAGAGCACCCAAGGGCCAATCGATCTAGTCAAGGCCGCTCATGTCAACGCAGGTCTGTCTCGCAGAATAACATTGCATGTTGAAATTATCGCCAGATGTCGCCAAGCATGAAGGGACACTGACGGCCTTGCTTCCCTCATGCTGCCAGTAAGCCTGGCAGCGCTTTCTCTGGAAGTAAATTTGGCCGAGATGTATCGCAACCGGGTCGATTTGGCGGGCCCTGGAAGGTTAGGATATGAGGCTTCTTTGAAAGCGACATCTCGGTCCTGGATCTGTCAAACTTCGCTGGCTCAGACCAGCTTCAGAGAAGACTAGCAGCTGCATGAGGCCGAACTCCGGATTCGCCGGCGCAGCTGTGTGAAGGAGGCTCCTGCCTGAGACCCCGGATTAAGTCTGATTTCAACACACCGGCCAGCTAGGAAATGGGACCTTTGAGCTCTGAGGACTCGGAGTTCAGGTGCGCTGCTGGCCGCGCAACATCCACTGCACAGGCTTATTGCTGGCGAAGCAAACCGTCCGCGTCAACTGCGCATGGGAAGGAAGCAATGCTAGGCCAATTTCGATCGTCATCTCTCAACATGCTTGCAGCCCGAATCGCCAGATAATGCTGCACAGTGCTCGCATGCAGTGTTGGGCATGCAAGAAAAAGCAGCCCTGGGCATCTTTGCCGCACAGCTGTACCCCAACAATCCCCCTCCAGACCAGCCCTAGTGTAGTTTCATTGTACTTGTCAGTGTGAAGCAAAATCTCCTCCAAGGTGAATTAAGTACCGAAATCGCGAGACGGATGTGCCCTCGGAACTCTAGCGCGGACTGCCGCCTGCTATTCTGATGCTGTCGCCGTCTGCATCGAAAAGGCAAGGGAGTTCTTACCAGCTGTGCACTGGCGGGAGTGTTAAGGAAAGCTCCCATTCTTGGGCTTGCACCTCATGCTCAAGGCCCACACCACCGACCTGCATTAAAGGCTTTTGTATGGGTGTGCAACATGTCAACTGCGGCCGGTGGCATGCACAAATCTACGAACGCCTCGTGCTTGACAAAGTCGGGGCGAAGCGCCAGCTTTTACCACTCTCACAGCTGTAGCTTGGTGTAGCTGGTGGCCCCAGAGGTACCGACACAGTCTAGTCGTCTGTTCGGCGCTGTCTCTACACTTCGGCTGCCAACCCTCTGTTGAGACCGGAGGGCCTCATGCCCCTTGAATTGGAACGCTGTCATCCTAGCTTTGCCTTCAACCCTCCCAGCTAAGCCTACCAACCACCTCTCGACCTGTCATCCCAGCCTTGCCCTAAAACCTCTTAGCTATGCCTAAGAACGGCAACAAGACCTGAAATTGCCATAAAGTATGCCAATGCTGGTCATCTGAGAGCTGCCGTCTTGGAGCCTATGCTTGCCAGACTGCTCGGCCCCTGGCCCCTTAGGGGCCCGCAGATCAGGAGCTTCGTGCAAAGAAGGGGTCACGCGTGCTTTGGGAGAATGTGCCGAAAGCTGAACCCTTCCGTGGTTGAAGCTGGAAGCTGAATTGAAAGCAAAAGTTCGAGAGTCCGAACTTTTCCGTACAATTGCTGTGGCGAGCGAGAGCGACGAGGGGCAAGCGAGAGCCGTGGAAGCTGTCGTGAATGTCAATCGCACTACGCGTGGCCACAAGACTAGGCTTCAGGATACTAACCCATTCTGTAGACGATGAAGGACCTGGAAGGAAAACATGGGCCGTGGCCAGGGTATGATGCAAGGTGGAGACAGTGTGAGTGCAGTTCAAGATTCGTAGAACCTAGAAACTGGATTCCGATGGATTCCGAATTTCAGTTCATGCACAGCCTGATCCAAGGCGCCGCGACTCGCCCCTCTCGCTGGAAAATCAGACTTGGAGGCTTGCCCAAATAGCTCAAATCGGGCAAAAAGCTCCAAATTGAAACCCAGAGAAGTCTAAGTCACCTGTCATCTGCTTGTGGAGCAAAAGCGCCTCCCGAGCTTCGGTGCAACAAAACACCCTAAAGCCCTTCTCTTCGATGGAATCGTCTGGTGGCATCTGTATTCTTGGCAGAGAAGTTGACGAGTGCATGATGGAATGCTTCCGTTGTTGTATGCCGGGCTGGGACAAAAAAGCTTTCGGCGCAAAGGCCTAGCAATATGGGGCTTCACGTCGTAACAGACTGTCCATCCCTTGCTCAACGAAGTCCACCATGGTTCAGCAACTCTCACTGCAACACACTAAGGTTGAGGCCAAAGACAGCTCATGACCCGAGCCCTGTGCCTGCCGCACGCGCGATGTCCTAGCTGCAGAGTCGTTTGAAGGTGAGGTTTCCCAAAAGACGCAAAAGCTGAAACCTGCTACGTGTATCCTGCGGCAATACTGGTCTTCAGAGCTTCGCAGAGCCCACATGGCATGCATTTTCCGGCTGGTCCCTATCTCGCTGTCATCGTGGACTGTGCATATTTTTTGTGCTTCCGCGTAGACACTGGACGAACTACTTGGCCCCGAAGTGCATGGCCTTGGCCCTCCCAAGCTGCAGGGCGTAAGGAAAGCCACCACGCACCCTGTGAGGCTTCTGTGAAAGCCACACTCGCAAGCCGAAGAACCTTCATTCATACCGTATTCATCCCAACGACACACTTTCTGGTCCGCTTCCTCACTTCGTAGTTGTGGTTTGCAACGTACTCTTTCACGCAAGAACTCACATGTACACTTGCGCCAGTTCAGTCCTCGAGATCCGCCCTCAAAAACAGGTCCTGATTCACAGAAGCATGCAGCAAGGTTTCCCCTCCCAGCGAGAGGACTGGCGTGTCTTTCAATCCGAGTTTTCCATCTGTGCTCGGTATCTGCGACGTTGCAATGTCACGCATTCACTAGGAAGTCAAGGCTCTGGCACGGATGCTTTCGTAGACACAATCGGAGGGAGCATCAAGCTCAATGCATTCCGGCTTTGACATGCCGAGCTTATTCGAATGGACAGTGCGTGGCCAAGTCTCCCGAACGGCATCGCGCATCTTTGCATTCTCCTCCTTGCATGGTCACAGGCTTCAGCGAGCTAACTGGACTAGAAGATTGAAGGCTTGCATCGGAGATTTGTCCGAGCTTCACTGATTTAAGAGCGACTCTGGGCAAGATGACAAGCAGCAGGCACAAGCCTTACGCAACACGTTTATGCCTGCATACAAAGCCCTTTTCTCGCGTTGACATTGACATGGATGAGGCTTGCTTTTTGCAGTCTTCTTCCGGTGCTCCGGTTAATCCGGAGAAGCTAGGATTGCTTTCTGTCTAGTCTGGGTTTTGTCAAGCCAGTATCCACTACGTGCAGCGATGGGCCCTCTCTTCGTGGCAGCAGCCGGTTCATGTGTGACAGGCTCACTACTCTAAGCTAGACTGTCGAGGCAAACCAGTCAGATGGCATGGAACCGTCGGGACAGGCGATAGGTGCTTTCAGTGATGGTTCTTCTTCCACACCGTTCTGAAGTTCTCGTTGGCACACCGATGAACCTGCTACCTAGGACCTAAGCTCCGTGATGATTCAGATGCACGCAATGTGTCTCTCGCTCTTAGAGCTCCGGCCAGAATTGCAAGGACTTCTTTCAATCGCCCGCTTGAGCCAGAGCCTTCGATGTTCGTGGGACCCTGCAGCCCAGAGTCGTGATGCTTCGAGTTGTACTCCCGGCAAAGCTTTTCGAGGTCAGACCAGTTCTTGCCGTACCTTAGCGGACGCGATCTGGACTTTGCATTGGAGCTCCAAGACGAGCCGCAAACATTACAGTACGCGTTTAGACAAGCCCTTGTACAATCATTGAATTCAGTGACTCTGGGCACCACATGAAACGCAACATTGCCAAGCTTGCCGAGTCCAAGGGTCTCCAACATCCGCTGGTCGAAGCGCTCCCTGAGCTTCGGAGTGCTCGTGGCGAAGTTCCTCAGGAGCCACTCGACGCCCGCAAAGCAAGAGAGCTTGCTCTCGCTGTTACGGGGAAGCAGGTGACGCAAGCTGGCAATGCAGGGTGATCACATTGCTTGCAGAGCTGCACAAGACGCTCCGCGTGCTGCTTCATCTGTCCCAGCTGATGGACCTGAATGCGGTCGGGGCCGGCCGAGGCGATTGCTGGCAGAGTCTGAGGCTCAGATCCAACAGGTGCCTTCCATCGAGCTCAAGAGATGCTCCAACTCCTGTAAGCTTCCGGCAGCACGATCCATGCCGGCCCAAAACACGGAGCCTCAGCAGAGCAAGGCTGGCGCAGGTGAGAGCAAAGTGCTTTGCGTTCCCAGAGCCTTTCGGGCACGAGCCCCAAAACGAACTTAAAAGCTGTCTGTTGTCTTCAAGGCTCGTGCTCGAGGAGCCAGATCCCGAGGCCTGTAATTCTTCCACTTGCTGCCTTTTTCGGCCGAGCATCAACCCTCCAAAATAGAGTCCACCCGGCGGAGTTCGTGCAAGGCCTTCGGCAGAAATTGAGTGGCTGACAGTGCTTCCACGGGTCGGCACTCTGCACGCATCGAATCTTACCCTGGGCCCGTGGAAGGCACTGACAAAGACTGGCCCCGCCTTAAGCAAGCTCTTGGAGGAGTCGGCGGCGTGTCCGGCTGCGCCCTGAGACGCTCTCTAAATCGGACTCTGAATCGCTCTTCGTGCTCTGTGTTCATACGCACTGCCACCATATTTCTTGCACTTTTGCTTCTCTTCTCTCAGGTCGCTCCCGCGAGCCTCGGCCTCGGGGAAGAGGCTGTCTTTGTACGGCACCTCGGCTGCAGCGGAAGGTGCTGGGCGCCAAGCAAAAAGCCAAGCAAGGAGCTGAGTTGAGAACAACACACGCGATATAGAGAGGGAGAGACGTAAACAGCTGATGGTTCTCAAGGACATGTACTGGTAACTGTGAATGTGGCCTTGGCCAAGCACGGCAGCTGTTACAAGAAGCTATGCGTGTGAACCAACGCAACCACAGCACCAAAGCCATGTACTCGCTGCTGGTCAACTGCGGAGTGGTGGTCACCTGCAGTGGACAGAAGTGCGAAGCGCTCCAGGGCAGGTTTTTTCGAAGCGGACTTCTGCCCAAACGAATCCCACGTCCCAAGTCCTGAATCCAAACTGGATCGCCAAGGCTCGCTTGACTGCAAATGCATGGTCTCATCTGTGACCTCTATGAGCGAGTCCACCTGCACCGATCGTCCAATACCGTGTCGAAGGACCACCCCTTAGGACCTCGACTTGGGGACTTCCTGGAAACTCAAAATCCCCGAAGCCTCACGGCCGGCATAGTAAGCCACAAGCTTTGCCTTGTCCAAATCACGCCACACAGTGCAAGCAGCCTCGGCTGCGACATGCGTCTTCACCTGCGGGGACACGTCTGGACTGGTGCGCGTGGCCACCTGCACGCGTCGACAGAGAGGGTGGTGGACGATGGTAGATCGAAGGAGGTTTGGGCCCTGCAGGGCAAGCCCTTTCCTGCTCTTGCTTCCCATGCAGATGTTACTAGAAAGCACGATCAAGCGATCCACTTGCAGCAACATCGGGATGCGCAGTGGAGGAACGTGGTCGCAGTTGCAATGCCACCACGAGATGCTAGCCACAAGCCTGAAATACCTCTAGATAGATTCATAAATCACGGCACAAGCGAACGGAGCCCTCTTCATGTCAAGATACCCGTGAATTGGCTGAAAGTACACGCAGGGCCCCAAGGCTGGGATCTTACATAGCAAAACTGAAGACTTCTGCGACGGCCTGGTAGGGCTTCCCGATCTGCTCGTCCGGAAAGCCGCAGCTGGCACTGCTCGGATCGCCTGCGAACGTTCCGCTCCCGAAAAGGGCACTCAACGGTCTCGGTGCACCGGCCACGCCTGAGCCGTGTGTTTGGTTCTGCGTGGCCTTGGCAATCTGGGCCTCCTTACAGGTTGCGCGGTGCAAGAAAGCACCCTCGTGATGTGGAAGAACACTCAACCCAAACTCCTGAACCCTAAACTTGCCCTAAACCCCACACCCTAAACCCGTAAACCCTAGACCCTGAATCCTGAGAACCCTACACCGCACTCGGCTAGAGCAGCTCCTTGGCCGTGGCCACGGCAGCGGCGAGCTTGTCGTCTGCTGCCTGCTTGCTGCGGGAGGTTCGATCCACCAACCTTGGCTCAATGCGAAGATGTGTTTTTTAAGACGGCTTTTTTGGAGTTCAGGGGCTTGGTCTTCGAGCTTCTTTTTCAAGGGCCTCGCTTAGATCGGGTACCTTCTGCATGGATCTTCGACAGGAAGCGGACGTGGGCCACCATGGCAAAAAGGCTTTCGGAGTTCTCTGGAAGACTCGAATAATCAAGTGGCATGTCCGAGCTCATTCAACATGTCTTCTGCACATGGCATCTTGTATCCATATGCACGTGATGTGGGCCCGAGTCTCCACAGTTTGGTCAGCTCGATTCTGAAAAAATCTGACATCGCCGTGTAGCGTCAGGACGGCGGACTGAAGCTCCCCGTAGTTGCTC
Organism: Symbiodinium sp. CCMP2456; assembly: GCA_905221635.1. Classification (NCBI taxonomy): domain Eukaryota; class Dinophyceae; order Suessiales; family Symbiodiniaceae; genus Symbiodinium; species Symbiodinium sp. CCMP2456. The sequence continues at coordinate 127,836 of CAJNDV010013113.1, forward strand.
CGAATGAGGTCGCTGTCCTTCTTCATGGCCTTGGAGCTGCAGGCAGAGGAATGATTGTTCCGAATAGAGAGAGCCTATGCATTCCTTGAGACACCTCGACTGCGCGTTCTTGAGGACATGCAGCTCTTGACGCTTCGGCCAAGCGGCAGACACCCACTCCTTGACCATCTCAAGCATATCTGCCGCCATTGCAGGCTCCTTTAGAGACGAGAAGACGCAGGCTGTGGTTGCAGAGTCTTGCACGCTCTGAGGGGCAGAATGTCAAAGTCTGGCAGAAAAGTGAAGCAGGGGCTCATGATTCTTCGGCTTCAAACCGGTCAATCCAGCCGAACCTGCTCTTCGACGGCCAGTTGGAGGTCGGGCAGAACGTGCTCACTCACCTGTGTGTGGTACATCTAGCACAAGAGCAGCACAAACGTTCCATGCGGTGAACAGGTGTGCTTTAGCTCCTCACGCACAGCTGCTATGCGAATCGATGGCGACTACGGACTTCGGTCGGGGATGGGCAGAATCCACCCAGTGCGGCCTGTTTTGCGACGTCCGCATAGCGTGAGACCACGTCTGCGGCTTTCTTGAACAGGTCGCGCGCCTTTGCCAAATACCAACAGCATCAAAGCTGTCAGAGATGGTTTGAACAACTTGGTTGCTGCAGATGGCTCTGTGTCCGGATCTTTCGATGCAGAACAGAAGGGTCTGTGCAGGTAGAACTGGCATTTTCAAGCTTGCACGCACGGTGCGCCTTAGCGACGATGACGTAGCATGCAGCTGATCACTGATTGGCAGCAGTGCATGCCAAATAAACAACATGAACGGTATGCAAGGTTCATGATCGAGACATGGATGGAGTAATTCTTCGTTAGTATGATGAACTTCCGGTTTTGTGGGGAGCTCTCGAGAAAGCAGAGCGTTGAGAGCCTGCCCTTCCCGCCTGCTCGTAGGCGCTGCTCGTTGCCTCCGCAAGCTCTCGGTCCACGTGGCGCACGGCAATGTTCGCCATCTGCAGGGAGCCTCCGCCCCCGAAGATCCCACCCAAAAGACTTGAACCGACTCCTGGGGGCAGTAATAATGAGACTCCTTTGATGCGGAAGGCGCCTGCAATGGCCACCTGGCTCTTCAGCATCTCTATGAGCTGGAAGATGCTGTTCCTCCAAGAAATCAGGATGGAAGCGGGTTGGGGACCTACCAGTGCTGAGCACGGCAGCATGGAGTGGCTCCTAGACGAATCTGAACCTCTCAAGGCAAGCTCGAATGCATCGCTGCCAGGGGTCTTTTTGTGCCCCTCTGCCGGTGCTTCCAGGAGCAGCGCTTCCTCGGATCAGCAGGGGGGCAACCTGTCGGGACCCTTTGCGCCGTAAATCTTGCAGTGGATAGAATCGAAGAGACTCCAAAGCGATAGGATCCATGTTTTCTGGTTTTGTCGCGACCTCGGCCTCTTGGAAATATGCTTGGCAAAGCCTTGGCCCTGAAAGCCAGGAGTCTGCAGCTCCTCGATGTGCACCACCCAGATAGTACCTGAGAGAAGGCATCTCGGGTCAAAGTTCGCGGTCGCGGTTCCCAGGAATTCAACGGCCAATGGAGCCTCGTCCGCCCCTGAGGTCATCTGAATGGACAGCCAGGGTGCAGGGGCGTCTGCATGTCGAGCGCCGCGAGCATGCTCTTCTCGTCACCGTCCCCGCTGAGATTCCTGACTCTGCTGAGGGCTCTAAGCCTAGCTTTACCAAAGCCTCAGGGTGGGAGCACTTGGGAACGAGCCGAGCGCTTCACTTGCCCTCCCTCCCTGCGACAAGGTTTGAAATCGCTAGCAGAAGACCTCTCTGTTGCAACAGAGCTGCGTGCTGTAGCTGGCGGGCTGCTTGTCCAAGCTCATCGTGGGCAACTGAGCGCGTGATGCAAAGGCGAGCAAGTTGGACGTAACTCATCATCTGTTCCGTTCCTGTCGTCGGTTTGGCTAACACGTTGCAGCCTGGAAGCCACAGTCGTGCATGTGCCCAGCATCGTGGTCGCCAGAGCAAGAATTAAAAGGCAAAAGCAGGGGGTTACAGTTACAACCCTCTCGCTTGGAAGCTAAGACCATATATGTTTTCGAAGTGTGCAATTTAAACATACCACTTTAAGATGCACTCTGCAAGCTGCGCGGTTGCCAGGTGTGTGTCTGCATGTAGCGTGCATGTGCTGGATGCCTCTGCACGCAGAACCATGTGAACGTCCCGACGAAGCACTGGAGAACTTCCGCCTAGGCCTAACCCTAAACCCTAAACCCTAAACCCTAAACCCTAAACCCTAAACCCTAAACCCTAAACCCTAGGCTTCCTTTTTTCGCCTGAACGGCCCCGGCCTCGCCAGGAATCAGCTCGCGCCGCGCGCGGCAGCGCCAGAGAGCGAGGCCGAGAAGCCTCGGCTCATCGCCACTTCTGAGAGCTTCTTTTTGGGAGTTTCCGAAAATAGGGGACCCTAATATAGTACCCTAAATAGTAGGACCCTTATTATAAGGACCCCAAAATAAGGTACCCTAATTTTGGGAAACTCCCTTTTGGCCAAAACAAGACGATGTAAGTGATGTAACCCTGCCTCGGTCCACCACAGACCACCGGAACAAGAAGCAGTTCCAGCTTTCTGGCGATGTTTGCTTCGAACTGCTGGGGCTTTGACCGTGCGGTTTGAGTTGAGGCTCTGTTGCATTGCGTGCCGTCCAGCTTTGGAGGTCGGTTCAACTGGGCTTCTGGGCGTTCAGGGCTCGGTCTTTGCTTGTCTGTGTACGAAACTACTTGGTGCAGAGCGCTTCTCACACGCCGAAGCAATTCCCTGTGTAGGGACGTCAGAAGCACTTCTTGAGCTACCTGTAGCCGGGGCACAGGATCAGCAGCCAGTACCAGCGGCCGAAGCGAAGATTCTTGCCTGCCACTTGGTTGTTCTATGCTCTCTCCATCGGTTGCCCCATGTTCGTCTCAGCGATGTGCTAGGATGTGGCTAGGCCAAGGTTGAAGCAACAAGAAGGAGCTTGATGGGGCTTGTCTCGGCCAGCGCTTTGGAGTGCTGATCGGCGCTCAGCCGGTCGTTGTAGTGTCAGGGTGAACATGAGCGGACTCCGTCAGCCGATTGACCACTTTTCCTTGCAGCGCCTGTTGAGCCCTCCAAGATTTTGAAAGCATGGCGGCTGGCCTGTGAGGAAGGAGACGACCTGCAGGGAGAGGCGAAGCAGCTTCAAACTCGTAGATGCGCAGACTCTGTTGACAGCGGCTGCCCCTGCACCAAGTCCCGCTTTTTGAACAAGATGAACTCAACGGGAACACCCAAACCCACACAAGCAATCACACCGAACGTCGCTGCCGGCTCTGTTCCAGGCCTGCGAACTTTGCGCCTCCTCATCTGGGCTGCTGAATGTGCTTGCCTGAGGTTTGGAGGCCCGCTTGGGCTTCCGTTCATATCCTGTGATACAGCGACGTCTCGCCGCAGTGTTGCAGCTACAGCCACAGCCCTCGCATTCAAGTCTGACGCACAAAGAGGCCCCCAGCAAAAGCCGACATCTGGGATTGTAGGACTGAACCTGCGACCCAGGTGCGACGCGGCTGCAGCTCTTGCCCAAGTCCTTGGCATGGTTGGGTAGCTAATGCTATTTCGCGGATGCTGGGTGTGAGCCCTCAGCAAAAGTGCGTGTGCTGTGCAGCAGGCTCAGGCGAATTCAAGAAACGGGAAAGCCCTGACTGGGCCAACCAAGCAAGCCACGACAACGACCTCGCATACTCGTTACGAGGGCTGCCGCCAAGAGTCAGAGTCTGAAGCACTGCAGCAGCTCGTGGACGGGGCACGCCTGCAGACTGCTTCATGGTCAACGCTGCACCTCCACTCGCAAACCAGATAGGCGGCACCAAGGAAGCCCCCGAAATCTTGTGTTATCTCAGCTATCAGTGCCAAGCCACTCCGCCAGGCGCTCAGAGTCCAGGTTTGCAAGATTCCGGAAGTCCTGTTCATGACGTTCAAGCATCTGCGGGAGTTAAAGGGCATCGAGCAACAGCACTCTACGAGGGTGGATTCAGAGTCTCGGACTCTTCGGCGGTGCTCCTTCCGAAGGTCTTGGAGTAGTGGGGCACACGCTGCTCTACGACAGGGTCGGGATTTGATAAGCTTTTGGAACTCTGTATTTGATGTGACGAGAAGGCACTTCAGGAGCGTGAAAGCACGGAGCTCCTCGGAGTTCCTGACCTCACCTTCCCCCGAAGGTGACTCGGCGATGACGGCCATCCTCGGGAGCTCCGTTTCTCAGCACACTCTTGACAAGGGATCTCAACAGCCCTTTTCTTGGAATGTTCCTCTGGTCATGATGCGAAGCCCCAAGCGAAACCGACAGACGCACAAGAAGCATGAACCCTTCGAAGAGTCTTCTGTGCCAGGTCCGCTTGCTGCGCCAGTTCCTTATACCAGGGTCGCTCAAAGCATCCCCGCACTTGACATCAAGAGAATGTTGGCATCATCATGGAAGCCCAGAAGGGCAGACGACAATGGGCTTGGGGAGGCAAAGCGGCAAAGCCAGAGGCCCTCTTTGCCTGCTATCTGCTACGGCTCCAGGCCAGGTCATTCCGAGCGACCAGGCACTTCTTGCCCGAGGCGGGCACCTTGGACTCTACGAAGCCGAGATCAAGAGTTGGTTGTCCTTCCTTCACTTTTGCCCATGATCTGTCATCGAAGGGCCTCGTTATCTGCTGTGGTGCTGCCTCTCCCTTTACATAGCTCAAGCTAAACCACCAAAAGAACCCAGGCGCTGCAGGTGTGAGAGGCAGCCGCCGCGGTAGCGGCATGGGCGCGCCAGTGACCCACGGATGGCTGAGGCACTCATCCAAGGAGAGCCTGCCAAAGTGCTCTCGAGCGCAGGGCTCAGGGCTCAGGCCTTCAGCACGACGGCCCCGAGCCTTCTCCCAATATCCAACCAGAGAATCAAAGAACACACCAGTAAATCCAAAAAGTTCGAACAATCGCAAGTGAGAGCGAGAAGTCCACAACAGCTTCCCTGCTTCGTCGGCTACTGAGCTGCCTGTCCACCGGATTGACCCGCAGCAGCCCACGCACGAGGCTCTTCGCAGCTTCGGAGATGTTCCGCCATCGTGAGCCTCGCCAAGGACATGCAAGAAACCCAGCACTCAGTGCATCTCTGAAGCGAGGTGGAATCTGGACTTTGCAGCCCCGTCCCGAAAGCACGGAGTGGCAACGAAAACCTCTGTGCATCTGGAAGGAATGCAACGTCTCAGCTCTTTGCGCAAGACCACTGTCTGCGTGGCCTGTCATGCTGTAGGAGGCCGTGCGGATTTGGTCATCCAGAGCTTGCTTTTGGCCGTCAAAAGGATACCTGCCACAAAGCATCACCTCGGCTCAGGCTTGGTTGCTTGAAGGTCGACTTGCTTCCCAGGAGGTCTGGAGACGTCATCGCTACCCCCCCCCCCCCCCCCCCCCATATCCCGCCCTCACCATTCTCACTACCACTATCCAGGTTGTGGCTCCCATGAAGCATCAAGCTATCCTTCACAGTCATCACGGTTGTTGCCTAGAAGGTTTTCTGCGGTCTTGAGCCTTCGGCTCTCGGGGAGAAGGCTCGCTCTCTGACTGCTGCTGCGCGACAAAGAGGACTGCGCCCAAACCCCAAAAATCGGCCGCTTGGTCGTAGGAGCCTCGGCACGGAAAGCATGGAAAGCTATCCATCAGTGATGCACCGAGAAGGTTGTGTTCGGTGTGGGTCCTTCAGCGAGACAGGTTTGGGAAGTTGATTGGTGGCACCGTTCAAGGTGGCGCTCCGAATGTCAGAACCATGTGCCAAGAAGAGCAGGACAAGTCACCGCCCCGTTTCTGCACGTCCAGGACCTTCAAGGCAGTGGAGTCTCTGAGCTGACTGCGCTGTAATGGAAGCCCTGAAGCAATAGCATCATATAATCAGGGATAAAAGGCCGTGAGATACCAGGCAAGGGCCCGGATGCGTGGTCGGAGTCGGCCGGGTCTTCAAGTAGTCGGGTCTTCTTTCTTGGTAAGGGTCGGCTGGGGATTCTCTTGCAAACTGGGTCTTGCGAGGGACTTCGGAGTTTGGACCGGGAAAGCCCCGCGATGTGTACCCGCAGCCGCAACCCTTCGGCAGCGCGCCTCTGGGGCCCAGTATTGAGGCGTTCCCACGCGCGTCCTCGCTAGAGAGGCGCCGCCTCCGATGGCCTTCAGCGTCGAAACGGTGAGTATCACAATCCGCTTAAACGCAGCACTCAGAAGACCGCCGTGCATCTGCTGGAGCATAGGAACTATCTGCTTCTGCCGTAGACCGTAAACCACTCCGAAGCCGCCTGGTGAGTCCGAAGTGCGTGATCTCGTGAACCCTGACTGTGTGTCTGTGAATGCTATCAGCCTCCCACCCCATGCATGGAGGTGGTAGAGTTTGCTCAACAGGAAGGAAAGAACACTAAGCCCAGTCGGACACCACACATCCTACACGTTGACTACGCCTTTACCAGTCTCCCTTACGCCATCGCGATACGGCTCGCAGGGGACACCGTATCTTGGCACCAGAGAGTAGCAGAGGGAGGGAGGGAACTCGCGAAAGCTGCAGCCTTGGAAAGCCCAAAGTCAGCGATCTTCACGTCGTAACGCTGCCCCGCTTCGGCACCCTCGGCCGGCCTCGAGGCGCACAGAGGCGCACGCTGCTCGGCTCGTGCAGTCTGCTGGGTTTGTTTGGCTCTGACGACTCGGCTCGGCCGCCTGGACCCCGCCACGAGGATGTTCTCAGGCTTCAGGTCCCGGTGAAGCACGCCTCACATCCCGCAGAGGTTTTACGCCACCGAGAGAAGCGGGAGACAACTGCGTCGAACGGTCTGCGGCTTGTTCCGGCCTCGCGCGTGCATGTAGCCAACGCCCTCCAGGAGCTGGAGAAAGATGTGTCCTTGGCGGACGTGGCGAGGAAAAGCGGAAGAAAGATGCACAGATAGAGGCAAAGAGCTTACAGTGCTGGATTCGGGAAGCCTGTAAGTAGCCACCCGATGATTGCAAGTCGGTTGCTGCCCGAGCTGATTCTGCAACCTTGCAGCTCGCTTCCGCCTCATTGAGCGACTTGTTGCGGACAATGAGGTCGAAGAGTTCTCCTGTCACATCCGTCAGAAGCGCATCCGACCCACCAAGGTTTCCGTCAGAGGCATGGAAGCCGAAAGGCCGACTGTAAGGGCAAAGCGTGGGCAAACACCTGAAACTGCCATCTGCGGCAGAAGATTGCCCTCCTCCGCCAACTAACTCCATCACGAGGAAATACCAGTTGTCCGTCCTTGCGAGAATGGTCTCCCGGACAGGGCCCTCAACAACATAGCGTGAATGCTAGCCTTTGTTGCACCTGAAGCCGACGTGACCCAGCAAAGGCTGAGGCAATGCACAGGTGTGTTCATGTGCGTTCTCACCAACCTACATTGTGGAGACCGGAAATGAAACGTTAGCAGAGCTAGGGAACCAGTGACACCACGGCCAAGGCACTTGTGGAATCCCTGAAGATTCACGATTCTCTCCTCAGAAGTAGCACAGTGCCACTTTGGTCTTAGGGTCGTGGTGCGACTGGCCTGCGGTTTGGATTTTTCCCATGTTCTGCATGCAGCTGACTGCTGATTCTCAAGTCCCTGGTTGCACCAGCCTTTGGCCGAGTCGCATGTCTGAGCTCGTGGAGGATTCCGACTTCGCTGTCTAAGCGGGTCATCTGGTCTTGGAGGTCGCCAAGCAGGCCTGAGCGCCGGAAGCGCGAATGTCTGGTTCACTCCTTGAACTTGGCCCTGAGACCAGAGTGTAGCGCTGCGCACCCTTGCAGCCCGAGTCACATAAGCGTCGCAGGTCCACGGCTTTCACGGCCAGCTGCTCGTTGGTGTTGAGGCGCCTGGAGGGACAGCTCAGACCCCGAGCACGTCCCTATGAGTCGCCCTGACCGCCTGCATGCAAACACCCGGGAAGCGGCTCCATTGCCCAGCTGTTTCCCAATTTCGTACCTCGGCGAGTACGATTGCAAGACCACTCTGATTCATCTTTCGCCTGTCCAAGTGTTGGGAGCTCAAGGCTGCCGTTGGGTCGTTCACGGTTGTGTCAGGAAAGAGCCGGGGCCTGGGTAGCTGTTTACAAGATCCAACGCTCTCAGGGCCCGGTCTTGAAGCGGTCTGGTTCTTATCATGACCCCAAGCCTCTACTCGGTGGAAGGCCTGATTCCGTCAAGCTGCTCGTCACCAGGCGGTCCAAACGTCGCACCCGGTGAAACTTCTGCGGCGGCGTCATCTGCATCCATTCCTGCATTCGTGAAGTGGCGTGGTACGCATTTCACGTGCTCCACGGATCTTTCTTGTAGTATCTGTCGACAAAAGATGCTCTCGTGATTGGACTTGCGCCCCGATTGGGTTTCTCAAGCTGCGAATCCGGGGTCTGGGGTGGGCTAACTCAAAGCTGCCATAAGAAACTCCTGGTGACGAGTCCGAACAGTGCGTGGGAAGTTGGGCGAGTGTTGCAAGGGTGCCTTCTTCAGCCTGGATGCAAGGATGCATGTTTAGATGATGGTGTCAATAAGAGGATAATCAAAGTCGTACACAGGTACAATAACAAGACTTCGCGTCATGCCGCATGCCTTACAAACAGCTTTATTTGTCAAGCCGATCTGGCAGCAGCTGGAGTCTGGAGACCAATCACCCCTCTTATGTGGACAAAGGCCCTCCTCAAACCCAGTATCTGAAGCCTCGAACTCTACCCACCGCTCCCAAGCCTGTACACGCGATGCAGCTGGCATGGGTTGGGGTTTAGGGCTCCCGGTTTGCACGTCGGTATGGCAGTGTAGCATCTTCACCTAGGCTTAAACCATCGACTGGCTAGGCAAACTCCGGTTTCGAGGCTTCTTGGTCGAGCAGGGGCATTTGTGGGGGGACTTCTTCGCAAATCATGACCACTCCTATGACCTCACGGGCTGGGCGAATGCACAACCCTCGGCCCGAAATCCTGCGGCGAATGGAAATGTCCGGTTGCACCCGCAGTTTCAATCCTGTGCTTCCTGGTCTCAGCTGCTCAACACGTCAGGGATTTTTCTTGGAAGCAGGCTACGACGGCAGTTTTTTCACTGGGTCTCTCGGTCGGATTCGGTCCATCGCTGCAACAAGCTTTGGGAGCGATCTCTAGCATTGGATTGCTTCTCTGTTGCGCTGTGCCCTTCAAGGGCGATGACGCGACAAGTGCTACAAGCATGCAGCTGACTGAGACGGCCCATTGAAACCAAAAGGCAGGTGGCGCCATCGTATAGCAGAGTCAGCAGCGTGGTGCTCGGCTGCAACACGACACCAGGAGCTCATACAGTGTGCCTTAACTAACCGCTCTCTGGTATTGCTCAGATCTTTGTTCTGTTTCTCGGCCAGAACCACGGCCCCAGCTGCAAGATGTGAGACCGAAAAACGATCATCGAGACCTACTATTCTCCTAAATCTCTGAGCTTTCAAAGGGTCAGCTGCCTGGCACGGTTCGACAGATATGCACTCGGCCCATGCAATGCCACCATGACGGCGAACACGATCATCGCGACGATGATCTTGTTGTTGACGCTGGCGATGATCATGATTATGATCGTGATCATGATGATGATGATGACGATGATGATGATACCGGCCATGACTATGATGGTGACGAAGACAATCAGTACCCTCATCATCGTGGCCATGGCCAAGGTTGGGAACATGGGTCATCGATTCAGAAATGGCTCTGGAGTTGGTGACGGCGAAGCGCATCGCAGCTTAGTCGAAAAAGTGGCATAAAGAGAAAACAACTTTGTCATCACATGGCCTTGGTATATGGCAGCCCGTGCCAAGATCCCAGAACTATCTAGAATTCCTATGGCTGCCATGGTTGATGCCATCGCATTCGTCCCGTAGGGTGCTCTCTCACGGAACATCGAACGCCGGGCTCTCTCGAAAGACATGAGCAAAGACGTCTCATCAGCACGAAACCCATACTGATGACATACTGCAGGCCCAAACGGGCTTCATGGCTCGTCTACACGCAAGCACGCAGGCAACGCTCTGAACGTTCTGGCTCCGGCTCCTCCATTGGCACACCACAGTCGCAGCTGAGAGCGCAAGGACTGACTGATTCTTGGTGCACATTGTCTCTTTACGTTGTCTCCGAACCGAGCCATTACACATGTTCTCAACCTGAGCTTTCCCTACCCCGGCGCACCGCAATGCGCCGAACCGGAGGCGGTGGGCGCTTGTTCCCTCAGCGTTGCTTCGAGGCCGTGAACGAATGAGTGGTGTGTGACTTGGAGATGTCAAGACATCCCAGGATCCAAGAACCGTCGCGAGCAAGTACCCGAAACTCGCATCACAAAACTTTGACCTGATCGAAAGCAAGAGCAGAATCGGAGATACCGAGAAGCATGTCACGGAGCTGGCGCCACCAGGGTAGCGAAAGAGGCCCCGGAAGTCCCGCCTCGTGCTTACACCAGTTCTGGGCAGATGCTTGGGATGGGTACCACCGCATCCTACAGTTTAAAAACCTGGGCTCCTGGCATGAAAGCTTCGTGTCGCAACTCCATCAGCGGCGTCTTTGCGCCGTAATCCTTTGATCAGTCGCAAGAGCGACGGGGGTCGCGCAGGCGGGTCTCAAGAACCGTCCTCGTGGCTGCGCAATGCCGAATCCAACGCATCATCTTGGGAGGTCTTCCACCTGGCGGCGTGCTGTGATTATGGCAATTATACACTACATCAGAGGTCCTACCTACACGTGCTGGAGCAGCTCAATCTGTCATTGGACCAAGAAGACCCCAACCGGCCTGGGACCACGCATGGGATCCTGAGTAATCTATGGCTTCCAGTCAACGTCAAGCTCATGGTATGTCAAGGTGCTGCATAACGGTTTAACGCTGAAGCACTCATGAAGTACCTTGCTCATTACAACCACATGTGCACACCCAGCAACGTGGTAGGGAAAGTAATGATCGCTGGCTGGATACGGCGTCAAGGAGTACCTCTCACATCCCACGACAGGACGTCTCATCTGAACTCTTGAGACATGTTGAACATGCCAGAAGAACCCCACTGGAGAAGCGATCGTCAACAGTCCACAAAAGGCTCTTCCAAACGGCGGTCAATTGCGTTGTCAAGACATGCTCTCAAAAAGAGCTCTGTGCCGAGCCGCGCGGATGAATCTCTTTCCGCAAGATTAGGGCCCTGAACGAACCCCGGGGCGCCAGTAGTTCGTGATCACGGGCGCCGAAGGAACCACCTCGCCAAGGGATGAGGAGCAAGACACAACGTCAGAGAGCCCACACCATTCTCCCGGGTTGAGCAGAAGCTCCTGCAACCAAGATCTAGCCCCAGGCCACCTCGAGATCTAGAATCCGGAGATTTGCCGAAACGCCTACAGGGCCTGGGAGTCTCTCTCTGAATCGAGCCATCGGGCCTGCTCTGCTTTTTCAGGCAATTTTGCAACGCCAGCAAAACGCACTCCCAAACAGCCTGGACCCTTAGGGTCGCTTTTGGGGATTGACTCTCGGACTTGTGGTTCGCGAACCGTAGGCTTGACCTCGACTCTGGCTGCCCCTTCGCGAGCCTCAAGTCCAGTCTCCTGATCCTCCGCCTATAAATTCTATAAATCAATCTTTGCCCCTACTTCGTCGGCGATGGAACGATGTAGACGCAAGGGTCCTCGATGTCGGCTACCTCAGCCGCGGCTGCAGGAAGCTTCTTGAACATGCTCTGATGAAGGCTTCAGGTCAGGCGAGGTAATCACAGAATGAAAGTGCTCCTCTAAAGTATTGCGACCCCTTAGAATCTTTACAAGGCCTAGGGCCCAGAGCACCATTATGTACCACTGCTTCTGCTGCAGCTTTGCCCTCATGCTTTGGAATGTCCAGGCGTTTGGGCTAGATCTGCTCGCTTATGTGCACCGGTGCAAACCGTCAAACTGTCAAACGGGTCCCGGAGCTTGTCACATCATCCATGTGTCGTTTTGCGCGACATCCTCTGCTGCTGCTCTCGGCACAGTGACCGGGTCGAGTTCAAAAGTTCCGGAGTCCCGGATGCCTAAATGCTCCTCCAAGACATGCCTGCGGATGAAGATCGCATCAAAAGAGCCGGCAAAGGGATAAACTGGAGAGCTCGGGTAGAGTATCATAGCGGGCGCCAACACCAATGAGAAGCCTTCCCAAGCAAGTAAGGCTTCAAGGTCCTTCAAGGACGAAAGGCCGGACGCCCGCGTTTCCAGCTTCATGACTGCCACCTTTGCCAAAACCGGAGGACCTCGGGTCGCGCCCTTTGGTGCGACTGACGCCCCGAGAAGGTCCAGCTCCGCGCTCTCGACATCCAACCACAAAAAATCGGGCCGCACCCCCAATCCTTCTGAAGCTGCCTGTAGAGTGGCGGTTGGCACCTCCACCACCTCGAGCGCCCGGGCACCACAGCGGGCAACTGCCTCTTCGTAATACAAAGTGGCGTCCTCACCACAGTGCCAAAACCTGGTGGTCCCAGTGGACGTGCCGAGGCCACCGCAGATCACAACAACATTGGAAAGGCTCGTCAGCTTCATCTCCACGTTCTTGCAAAGGAGTGGGTTGGCCTCCCAGACAAAGACTTTCCCCTCTGGCCACCTGCGGGCCATGAGCTCCGAATGCTTTCCATCGAAGCTCCCGGCCTCGAAGATTACAGGATGTTCCTGGGGCAGCAAGGGAGAGATCCATTGCAAGAACTCTGCCACGTAACGTCGACTGGGTTGCAGGAGGCCCATCCAGCAAGCATCGGCCAGGAGATACCACACTGGCCACGCGCTTTGCAAGAACGTGGCAGCTGCCTTTCCCCGCCCGGCCTTCAACAACGCCATCGTCATGGCTCGAGCAGCCCACTGAAGGAAGCTCTCTTTCTCTTCCAAAAACGCTAAAAACCCATGCTCGGAGTAGCGATAGGTCAGTACATACTGTCCCGCAACAGCCAGCCACTCGCAAGCCGAGGTTGGTGTAAAGGCGGTGTCCAGGAAGTCCTGCATCATCCGCAGGTAAGACGTCGCCACAGAGGTGGGGTCTTGTACCAAGGACCACTGGAGTCGCCAGAGTCTCAACAGTCGCTTCGGGCTGCTCCCGGTGGCGTTGCACTGAAGCCCGGAAAGGCCCGGGCTAATCACCTGAGAGCCCATGAGATGCAAGAGCCGCGCCAGAAGTCGAAAGAGTGGAACCTTCAAAGCAAAAGCACTCTCCCAGCAATCCCAAGACGTGGCCACGAGAAGCAGCAAGTCAGAGACCTGTAAGGTCAGCTCTTCATTGGGTCCGGTGACTGCAGTGTGCAAGAGGTTCATGGCAACCCAGCATAGCACCAGAGTATGACCCACCGCATTCACTCGGTGGTACCGGGAGTTGCCCCACGCTGTCGCTCCTGCGTAGCTTGAAGCCACATGAGCCCGGATCTGCTGAAGCGTGGCCCAGAGGCATGCGCTTCCGCAAGGGCTTCCAGCAGACACAGCCATCATCCCTAAAGCGAGCTCAGCCACGCTCGCTCGCGGCGTTTGAGCGCCCCCACCAGCCTCCCTCTCCCTGGGCCCGGTCGGTACTTCAGCAATGAGGCTGGCTTCACAGCAGATCTCAGGCCCCTGGGGTGAGTAGGGGCAGCTAGGTTCTGCACTTCCCGATCTTCCGATCACAGGGCCGCAGCATCGGGTAACTTCCTCCCAGTCGATGGGGACTGGTCGAAAGCAGCTGGCTTGGCCCCCGAGGCCCAAAGTTAGGCCGCTCATCCAGCCATCGCCTTCCAGCATTCCTTCAAAATCCTCATATAAAGCTTGAAAAAAAAAACCAGCCACTCCCAAGCGCTGGACGGGAGAAACTTGAACCCGTGGCTTGATGTTGCTCCCTGGAGTAGGCTTGAACATGTCCTATAGGGACAAGATCTTCAAGCCAGAACATTTGGATTTCGCCTCAAACCAAACATGCGGAGCTGCGACCCTGAACGACAAAATCGTCTTAGCCACTGGAGCAGGGCATCGGGGTTCCGCAGACAATCAGAGGGTGTCAGAAGGTCTCAGAGGTTCCCCTGTCGCCTCCCAACGCCTTGCGCACCCTAGCGGCCCTAGCGCGGATGAAAGCTGAGCCTCTGCCCTCTCGTTACAAAGTCTGAATCCGTCGTGTCACGCCCATCTTCTCGGCATTCTCGCGCGTAATTTCCGGCGGGCGACCCTCCTGGCCAAGGGACTCTCAGACCATGAAACGAAAACATCTGTCCCGCGGCAATATGCTCATGCCTCACAGCTGGACAATTCGCATCGAATACAGACCGAATTGGATGTAAGCCTCATCTCTTGCCCACCATCGGCTCATCGCTGCAAATGTCTCCATCAAGGTGGGTTTCGATGTGAACTGCTCAGGCCCGTCGCTTCTCCGTGCTGGAAACCCACCTCGTCGAGTGCCCCGACCGATGCTGCAAATCTCTTGGCCTCCGGACAGAGAAGTTTATCATGTGGTATGCTTGTCGCCTTCCGGGTAGGGTTTCGGCCTTCTTGTTCTCTCATACGCAGCACCCTCTAGCGAAAGGTTCAATGTTGAAGCCCCATGCTTCCTGGCCTCGCGCATGATTTCCAGCTTGCCAAGGCTCGAGTTGCGCATCACGTGGTTGATCCTTCGGAGTCTCTGGGCTCCATACCCAGACCGCAAAGTGACATGCACGGGCGACGTGGTCTGAACTTCCACCGGGTGGCCGTGAGTAGTAGGCCTGGGCCTTGACGTTCTTGGCGATTGGCATGCCGATGAAGTCTGGCATTTCCTTATCCCGAAGATGCGTTGTCAGTGCTCTATGTACGAGATGAAGCCCAGAACGCTCGAATGCAGAAGTCTTGCTTTTCCCAGCCCCCGATGCTGTTCAGAGCAGAAGCACCAAGTAACATCTTCTCTCATTTCTTAGGCTGAGCCGCCCCCTCGGCGGTAGGCGGGGGCACCTCGGCAATCCCGAGGTCTGAAACCTCTGCCAGGAAGCCTCGCAGCGAGCTTACAGAAGTAACATTTGAGGGCTCCAGTTCTGTGGGACCAGAATTGGGGTGAGGCTAAGCGTGGTATGGGGGAAGTACTGAAAACGTCACCGTCCGGTTTGCTATCGCCAGGCTTTCTCTTCACAAGTTTGTGGGGAATGGGGGAGAAGTCGGCCTGCGAAGCCGAACTGCTGAGATCCACAACATCGACAGTTCTTCAGGCTACCCAAACCCTGCAGATGTCTAGAGAATGCAGGTTCATTCAGTGACGGGTTCACTCTAGCAGCATCATCCCACTCCCACACGGCTAGCTGCATGGCACCGAGCTCTAAGCACAAACACAAGTGACAGCATCACGAGTGCAAGCGTGACGCTCCATGTGAACATCTGGCACTACCGCTTAAGCTTCCTGCCTTGCTCGAACTCGTGCAGCAGGAGCAACCTTGGGCCACCGGCTGCATTTAGTCCAAGACCTGACAAAACAGTGCCGCCCGGTAGCCCCTGACCCTCGCGGCCGGCGCGCCCGGTGCGGCCGAGGCGGTGAACATATTCCTCGGGTCACACTGCCGCTGCACTTCTCTCCAGTCTTTGTGGTGCCGCTGAGCCCCGTCTACCTTCCTGTTACAAGCATCACTTTTGCAGGTTCACCCTAGCTGAGACTGCCTCTCCGGAAGGCTGAAGCGGTTGAGGTCAAAGGCAATTGCGTCATCACGACGAACCGTTTCCCCAATTACATGCACCTCTGACCTGCAGAAGGTGCTTCTTCATGCCTCGCAACTGCTTTCGAAGTCTTGGGGCGCGGCTGCTTTGGAGTGGGCTGCCCCCATCTGAATCACGTGCGTGACCCCTGGAGTCGCGGCAGATCTGTTTTTGAGAGCAGTTGCGCCGCATCTTCAAACATGCAGGCGAGTCGCAAAAGCCTTGCAACCGAAAGCAATTGTAAGCAATCAATCTGCGCGAACAATCCCAAAACCCTGGTGTTGAATTCAACTTGCACAAGACATGGGCAAGCATGGCCTGGATAGTCCAACCCACGAGAGGACACGTCGCTTGTGAAAAGCCTTGGACGTCCGTGTCTCACGAGAGGACGCACCGTAGATGTACCTTCACTCTAAGTCTAGAGGAGGGAAGTGGGAGAATGCGAGCGAGTTCTCAGAAACTTAGGAACTTCCAAAACCTTAAAACTACGATTGAACAGCAGCCACAGAGCACCCCGCGGGTTGCTGCGCGAAAACGCTCCGACTCATCTGTCCTGGCCATGCTGTGTCAATCCCAACGCCAGCTGCATTCATTGCGTTCATACCTGTCTAGTGGATTAAGGCCAGCAGGGCGAAAAAGCAGCAAAGTCCTAAAGATGCAAGCAGCTACAGAACATGTTGATCTAAGACGGTGCGCAGCAGCCAGCATGCATCACAGAGGCAAGTCCTCTGCTTCTGACTTCTTCGCGCATGGATCTCGAAGACAGGCAGATCGGTGCCTTCACTATTCCATCATCTGAACATCCAAAACTTGATCCCTAAAGCCGAAGACTTGCCGGAGGCCTGACTTCCGAAAAGCTTCAGCGTAGTAGGCAGCGATGCGGCCCGTCATGAAGATCACGACCTAAGTGAAGAGAGTCGGCCCGACTTGATGGCTTGTTTTGCAGCTGAGCTTCTCACATCTCCTCACAAGAGTGCGAGCATTGCAACTCTCAATTTTCGATGCACGATACTGAACAGCAGTCCAGCCGCGACTTTCGCTTCCTCCTCTGTGGCTGCAATGGTGAGGGCTGCCCACAGGCCTCGGCTACGGTGGCTAGAGAAGCAGCAGCTCGCGATCAAAAGGCCAGGAATGAAGTCCAGGTCTCATTCCGTCATGCGCTCCGTCGGCAAGACCTCACATTTGGCTTTCACTTGTGCCACTCGTTCCTCTGCAACCCTGCAGACTTCCGCTCCACCGAGAATGTCAGATCTTTTGCTGCCTGTGTTCATGAGATCACCCCATAATGAGATCAGCTGCTTTCTGAGGACGAGGCAGTATATGTCTGGCGGATATGCTCGGGCACCAACACATCGTCAGAGCGTATGACCTTCTCGTGCGGGTCACTGCAATCTTGCCGCTCGCGCGAGTAATTTGCAAACAGCATCGTACACCCAGGAAGGAGGCAGCCAAGTTGCATCCACGTAAATATGGTCCGGTTTGCCAATTTGGCTGACCTTTGTTTGCCACTTGGACTCGAAGAGGCGGAAAGGGCTATTTGCTCTTGCACATGAGGCTGAAAACACATCACACCGGCCCATGCCTTACCAGTTCGAAGCCGGACCTAAATCCCCCCTGGTGTTGTCAGTAATCCGAGCCCTGTTGGAATTCTGTCTTTACATCATGCGAGCTTGCAAGCGGCAAAGGGTGGCAACATCTAAGCTGTTGCGTGCGGTGCTGGCCTGGTCTGTCATGCAGCAGAACCGCACAAATCCAGTTGACACCAGGCGACCAACTTTGTAACAGCATCCCCCATTGTGGCGGAGTAGAACCTCGAAGGCAATTTGCACTGCAGCTCACTCAACTGCGCAACACCAACACACGGAAGTCCCGGCTTCGTCTGCTACCTTCCGAAGATGTGAGTGAAGCAGTGACGCTCTGTGCCGCCAGAGACGCAGGCTCTGGCGCTGGCTTGCCGGAGGCAGCACTTTCACGATGTCCTGGAAAGCTTCGGCTCGTAGGCCATGGGCTCGATCAGGCATTTTTAGTACCACACCTCTCTTCCCTCTATTTGTTTCTGTCACTTTCTCGCCACATCCTATCGTTGAGAACCCACCGCTTCGGCGCTTCTGGCTTTTGTCGTCTCTCGAAGAACCCTTGCGAACCCTCAGCTGTGACCCGAGTCCAGCGTCGCCGGCCGAAATACATCCTCGGGTGGACTTGGAGATAAGCAGATGAGCTTTTCAGAAGCTCACTGGCTGGAAGCCAGAAAACATCCTACCCTTGCCTTGCAAGGTTGCAATGCAACAGCCTGCCAATTATCCACCACTTGAATCGCTCAGCAACATCTCCTAGACCTGGACCTGATCTCCTGCAGCTGATCCTCAAATGATGCCCACGCGCAGCTTTCTGAGCACCAGAAGCTCAAAGACTCAGGCCTAGTCACGCTGGCCAGCTGGTCCACTTCGTCCAACACCAGGATCCTCAGGCAGGGACCTTCCCTGTCACCAGCTGCCATTCAGCTACGGATCAGCCGGTACAGCAGAGAAGGGCTCACGCCATCGATGCGCAGTCAAGAGAATCTACCCTTATCACAAGCCGAAGTGCCATAGCGGCAGCTGCTCAAGCCGCGGGCCCGACAGCGATTAACTGATTTGCACCACTCTGTCGAATCTGAATAGTAGCCCAAGAGTCTGCACTTTGCCTAGCCGATCGGCGAAGCCATCTGTCTTCGTCGCCTCAAATTCTCGACACCATGCGTTTAGGGCAAAACGGACGACGAGTCAATTTTCCTTTGTGGCATTCTATCACTTTGTAAGCATCTGCTGCACCACCTGCCCCAGCTGAACGGAGTCGGGCTTTGACTCACGACGTTCGGATGACACTCAGCCCCAAGTGCCTTGCCTCGGAGTCCAATTTGGCCAAGGCGCATGGCTCTGTAGCCGGCCTGGGGTGGCCACCAACGTCCTCGCAACCAGGGGCGCCACCGGATCAAAGGGTGCAGTGTGCAAATCCCATTCGACCAATCACAAGCACTGATGTACTGATGGCGTGCAGCCTTTCTTGCATTCAGTCGAGTTGCACTGCGCCCGTTGCTGCGTTCAGAGCTTCCAAATCCTGCAATGCTGAATGCTCTGCGGAGGCTGAATGCGGAGAAGCTCTACCTCCCTCCCGAGACATCCTTTCGCATCAAACATGGCATAGCGCACGCTGACACTGCAGATCGTCAAAGGCTCCAAATTCACGGACGTGTCCCGATGCAAGCAACACGCGCCTCCTCCTCCCACGGTACACCGCCGGTCATGCAAACCATACCTGAGGCGGAATGTGTCATTCTCTCAGGTAAGACTGAAGTCTGCCATGACTGATGTTGCGGGCGACAGGGCTGTCAGAGAAACCCATCAAAACAGCGACGCTTGGCGGCAAGTCCGTCGACACAAAAACCTTTTGCTGGCTTCCCTGTACCGGGAACAGAAACACACCATGGCTTATTGTACATCGCCATATGCGCAAGACACTTTGAGTCTGCAAGCAACTCATCACGCGTGAAGTCATGAGTCCCTGGAAGTCCTAACTTGAGTTGAAAGGTGCTACTGCTGCTGTAGTACTTTGTCAGCTTCTCCGCTTCGGCCGCAACCTATGCGACAACATGGTCGGCTGCAGGGTGTTGGAGGCTCCGGCTCGAGATGCTTAAAACCTGCGAAATCCTGCGATGACACGGGCATCCCTACAGCTACCATGAATGCCCGACGTCATTTATGTGGAAACGGAAAGCTCGAACCTGAGGAAGAGTTGCCTGACATCCCACAACTCAACCTTGAACAAACGGACACACACCCGGGGCGATCCCGCAGTAATGAATGATTGTCTTTCTTATGCATTGATTTGTGGAGGGCTGGACGGATGACAGTCAGAAGGGCGGTATTGGACTCGGACACAGGGCCAAGCCCAAGAGTCTGGCCTGCATGGAAAGCTCACGCACAGGCGTGAGAACCAGAACAGCAATCTCGCCTGACAGAGGGAGGCGAATGCTTGGTTCCACTGCTAGCTTTTACAGGCCCTGACGGCACTCAGGTATTTCTCTCTTGAGGACGGAGGCGTTCACACAAAAGCAGTAAGGAAGTCCTGAACATCCTTCTTGCCCGGAAATGATCATACCACAGACATCCGAACCACGACGTTGGTCCGGCCTGGAGCGGCCTGCTCTTCGTGCAGCCTCCGCATGTGATGATCCTCTACTTCTATGACTCATACAACTCACAGATGCAGAGTGAGACGTCCAAGCGCGATGACAGAAAAAACAACTCAAGCGCGATCTGGTCCCTCACGGATAGCGGCATCGCCGTGTGTGTCTACAGCAACCTGGCATACAGCCTGTGCGTATCAAAGGGCAGGACTGGCCTGTCCAAGCAAGGGAGTAGGAAGCTGAGCGTTTTCCCGGAGCCTGGCGGCCGAAAACCCGCGCAGTGTTCACCACTCTGCCCGTTTTGAAACCGGACCTGTTTTCGCCCTCGCCACGACCTCGGCACCACTGCGGATAGATTCGAAGGTCTTCTGCTGGATCTCCGTCCTTGGTGCGTGGCAGGTTTCACACGGGTCGGAATCTTTTAGGAAGTCACTGACTCACATGAACAACTCTTCTGATACGGTGCTGCCCGGAATCAAGAACTCATACTGGAACGCCTGGTCAAGGATTCCAAAGAACATCCACAGTGATCAAGAAACCAGAACTGCAAGAGGAAAGATCAACAGAAAACACCCATTTTCACGCAGTCACTAGAAAACCACTTCAGCACAGCAAATCAAGGGGAGAAATCATGTGCAGGGCGTTTCTCAAGGTTCAACTTCTCCGAAACGGGACGTCTCATCTGTTCCCTGTCCCGACCCGTCTGCCTCCCGCATTGCCTGCTTGCCCTCCTCTGCCAGGCGCAGCTCTGAAAACCGCACCTTGGCCTCAGCAGACAGAGAAACTAGAAGGACACCTCGGACAGTCTACGGCGAGCTGGTCATGTCTACTTTGTGAGGAAAATCCTCGGAGCACCCGTTCCGACACTCGGAGGGTCAGGCCTCGGGTAGGGTCGAGTCCCTGGAGGCGTAGCCATTCGCCATGGCAGCCGCTTGGAAAATTGGAGAATCCTAACTCTGACGTCCTGATACTGCAGTGACAACAGGACAGTGGCCTCTGAGGGTTGGCGGAAGTCTTGGGAGGCTCGGCTCTGCAGTTGGGACACTGCTCAAGAACTAACCTCCATGGGGGGCTCTCAGCTCAAGATCCGACAGTCTACACCTGCTGCTTGATGGGCAGAGACCTATGTGCCTGGTCTGTAGTCCACCGACGCTAAGCTCGCTGAGAGATTCGAGTCAGTCTCTAGCAGTCTATAGCCTTCGAGGCGGATCGGTGGGCACAAGGCCCAGCACTCCGTCCTGAAGTGGGCACTGCGTCCCTGCCTGCACAGTCGCCTTCTTGAGGCCGACCTGACCCAAAGCGGAGACTTCAGGAGGAAAGGGAATGCCTGGGAGACTTCGCAGGGTTCAACTCCACGAGAGATCAAGATCCACGATCTTTGGACTCCTGCTTTGGGACTGGGTCTCAGTCATTGCTGGTCTTCGGAATCAGCACCGGCGCACTGGACATCGGGACCTGCGGCAGCTCGACTCTGGCCAATCTCCGCTAAGCTAGGCCGTGGGCTTTGTAAGTGCCACTCCGGACGCTTAGATGGTGGTAGGCCACCGCCGTATGTACAAACTCAATACCATGAAAGCCCTACAGCTTGCACCTGCTAGATTTGCTGCTCGGCTGGCACAGACAGTCAGACAGTTCTCAAAAACCTCGACGTGTGCGACTTTGCTGAGCGCTGATTTGCAAAACGGGGCCTGCATGGCCATGGCCAGCAGATCTAGTCCGGGATTAGGACGCAAGGACCCGTGAAAGATGTTGCTCCGAAACTAGACTAAAACATCTTCTCCAGATCTGGACTGCTGCTGAAAACAGACAGCTCACAGCTGTTCGCGCAGCTACAGCTACAGTGCTTGAGCAAGGACGGCGTGGTCATCCAACGTTCCGCTGACGTGAGATTGCCTTGCTCAAATCACCTGCAGGTGACCGGTTGGGCTCGAAGGGTTTTCGAGTGCAGCCCTTCCCGTAGGAGCCCTTTTCCCGGCGGCGGTAAGGCTTTAAACCACTCCACCCGCTCCATTCGGCCGGCAGCTGTGTCTGCCAAGTACGCCTGTTGCCGGGCCTGCTGAGACAGCAATCTTGAGGAATTGGGTCATTCAGCGCATGCGCTTTGATGCCTTCCGTTCCCTTCCCTTCCAAGCCTGCCGTGCGCCTGGGTTCTCCTTGAGAGCTGCGAGAAAGCGCTGTGCGGCCGGGCTTTCGAAGGCCTCGGCCTCCTTGAGTCGAAACGCGCAAGCCGCAAGAATGTCCCAAGGACGGAAGAGATCTCGTTCTTCGCCGTGTTGCTGTGATACAACAACCCTTCGCACACCTCAAGCTCTAGGACGAATCCCAAAATCCCCAAAGGTATCCTTGCAGAAGGAATGCGAGGCCTCCAGCGCGAGGAAGGAGCCTCCGGTGGCGCCCGCCAAGGTCTCGTAGCGTTTGCGCTCCGCAGCTTGGAACCGGCCGATGATGATCTCAGTGCTTCGATAACCGGAGCGTCAGTTAAGAAGACTCTTCCGGCTGAGGGCTGTAGCAGGTCAACTGTCAATGAAGCTGATGCCCAGACTACGTCACAGGATGGATGCAATGCAGAAGGCTGTAGCTCTCATGCTTGAAGTGTCAAAGATAGGTAAGGTTGAACATCTTTCAAGATCCGGTCGAAGTCCCCACATAAGTCACATTTCCCTGATCTCAACACCGCCCCGGCAAGCAGCCGAGAGAATCCGGATATTGCTGAAAAAAGCGCATCCAAGTGTCTATGTGCCATTCGACGTCGAAGCCCTGCTTTTGCAACTCCTTCAGCGGCAGAACTATAAACTGCCTTGTTTGGTCAGCTAGGGCATGTGGCTGTGTCTGTGTGAATGCGAAGCATCCCGGAATCTTCAGTATACTTGTCCTTCATCAGAGCATCCATGCCCTTGATGCCGCAATAAACACCTGTCACAAAAACGCAGCAGACTTCGACGGCCTCCGCTTTGACAGCCGACGTTGTGTGTGTTTGTTCAACGCCTGGGGAGTGCGTATCCTGCCCGTCCGTGATGACAATCAGGCGCAGACGGCCATGCCCAGGGAGATACCTCGAGCGCACGTCCTCTTCGATCATCTTCCACATGTAGGTCCCGCCGGAAGTGCCGTTCCACCGAGCGGCCACCACGCTACTGAGCAGCACTGAATGGCTCATGGAATCTGCCAGCAACCGCATGCGGGAAAAACAAGAACAATGCGAGCAAGGATCTGGAGCAGTGTTTCCGTGGCAGCTCTCTCTTGTGACGCAGAGAGCTCTTCTCTCGGAAGCAGCACTTTGGGAAGAGTTCCAAACTTGAGAATACGCGTTGGCCCCTGAAGTAAAGGGACCACCTGATCCAGGGCATCTTGGCCCAACTGCAAGCCGGACTTGCCAAACATGCCTTGGACGGTAGCACGCATTGAGCCTGAGTCGTCCAAGTACATTATGGTTTCGATGTCATCCACCCTGACAGGAGCTGCCAAGGTATCGTTGACATCTGCCATGTACCGGAAAGCTCCTCCCAGCAGGCGCAAGCCGGGGTGTTTGGCCCCATCGAGTGCATCTCCGACGATTGGAGCCAGGGTCTTGCAGACTGACCAGGCTACGCCGGCCAATCCTGCTGCTCCGGTCCTGGCAGCGCCAGCGCCGTCTGCCAATGGAGCACCAGAAGACACCGAAGGTGAAGGTGCGCCTTCGGCCTGAATGTGGGTCCTCAACTTTTCCCAGCTTTCTTCATGAAGCCCAAGACCATGCTTGGCTGCAGCCTGCTGGTGGGCCTCGGGAAGCAGTTCGAGTTTGAGCATCGACCCTAGACAACTTTGGTTAAAATCCTCCGCACCTGCAGCTGGCCCCAACTCGGCAGGGTCTTTTGCGGCGTGCGATGCCAGGACTCGCCATGGCCAAGTGACTCCCAGGCCGCGCGTTCTGACTCAGAGAGCGCCTCCCAAGGCTTCAAGGAGCTGGAGAGCGCTTGGGCTCGGCAGATTGGCCGCAACAACGGTCCACGAAGTCGCCGGAGAGCCATCTCAGCTCCAGCCCGACATAGCTGAGTTGTTTACGCGTTGTCCGTGGTGTCGCTTCTCGCAGATCAAGGCCGGAAAACAGCTGCACCGTAAAGGTGGAGTACGAAGGAATTTCCTTGCTTGTGATGAAGCTGATCAGAATACTGTCTCAAAATGCCCAAGTCTTAAGCCAGACTAGTACTCAAATGATGTTGGACGAAGTCACTAGCTCGCAGGGCAACTGTCATTCGGAGGAACACCGTGGAAGCTTGCCCCGAACGGACACGGAGCCTTGACGGGTAGATTAAATTAACTACGCTCCCGGTGAAAGACTTCCAATCCTTCTCACGTCCCTTCCAAGCACCTGCACTGATTTCTTTCCGAGGAAGGATGCCGCTGGAGCGCCAAGCAGCAACTCGCAGGGATAGCAAGCGATAAATGCAGAAGGCTCTGGAGGATGCGGGTTCTGCCCTGCATCGAAACCCCATGCGAAAAATCCTATAGCTACTGGGCGATCTCCGTCCTCTCCTTTCAGGAGAGACAGGAACAATGACCCAAGAAACAGAAGTGTACGGCATCAAAACAAGGCCGTTTCATCCAAGCTCGCGACTTCGACGGGCACACCACACTCGCGATTGCTCTCCTGGGCTTACGCTGCTAGGATTGGGGAGGATTGTTAAGCATGAACACTGGGAAGTTGGGAAGTAGATGGGGCTTGCAGATTGCAGAAATCTCTGGTCTGTGAAGAACAACCGGGGCACCCTTGGACTCGGCCAGCGACCCAAGGCGGCCGGTGCCGACGTTCACGCCTTTCCAGAAGTGGGTCTCGCCTTGGAGACTAAAGAGCACAGGGCTCAAGACATGGGAGTTTCCGAAAACAAGGGGTACCTTTTTGGGGTTTTATATAATAAGGCTCCTACTACTTAGGGTACTGTATTAGGGTCCCCTATTTTCTGAAACTCCCACATGCTCAATGCCTGCACTTCCTGTGCTAGTGCAGGCAGGCGGCTTGGCAAGGATTTTGGCAAGGCGCCAGGACCACTGTCATTGCGATTCTCCCGCACTACCTGTTGGACAATCTGGGCTGCGCGATGTCCTTGAAGCTCCTATCAAGGCATGTGGCGTTCGACCGTGGCTGAGGAGAGGCTCAGAAAAGGGGTCTGTTGTTACTGCTATCTTGTGAAGGACACCCCAAATACACACGCATCAAAATTCAATAAGTGGCCCCATACACGGAAATCCTACTTACCTACTTCACATACACGGTTAGCATGGCTTCGATTATGTTTCACAGAGCCGTCACCTTGATCTGGTCAACTGCGGCATCGGCAGAAAGACGATACACTTTGTTTCGCGTTTTCGCCGGCAGGAAGGGCAGTGCAATATTCATCATAGGCCGAAGTATGAATGGAAAATCCACAAGAATGACCTGAATCAAGGACTCTCTGGCCGTTAAGCTACGTACAACTCTGCCTTCAAGATGTTGCATCGCTCGGCTGAGGCACGAGCAGATCGCAGTCGATCTCGATAAGGTTGTTGCATCATTTCCCCGATCGATATCCTTAAACGTGTCACATCATCTTCCGCACAGGATCACAAGATGCGAGGCCAATCTAGTCCAGCAGCATAACCCTCGGATCGAGATGATTCCGGAAGTCCGCACCATGAAAATCCATGATCCAGTCAACCTGCGCAGGCCACATACATGCCGCGAAGGATGACAAGACCGGTCTAGCACTCCAGCCAGCAGGTGGTATGGCTGATGCTCATCTTTGGCTTGTTTTCGACATAACCTGATCGCTCTTGGCGGTTGGCCCGGAATTGACTTGGGGTCCAACAAAAAAATTGGCACCAAGTTCCATCACGTTCGTGGCTTGTCCGAGCTAGGTGAATAATTATCCGGAACGACGGTCACCCGACGAATGGGAGGCTTGAAGGCCGAGCCGCAGCTGCGGCCGCATTGAAAAAACTGGGAATCTTCTGCACAGAGAAGGGCACATTCAGACGGGTTTGCACCATCTGGCCTGCTGCGCAGTCGGAGGCATCTCCTTCACTGCAGCCTCCATGACGACTGCAAAATGCTCCACGTCGTTGGAATTGCAGAAAGTGGTTTGATGTCGCATGCACCTCTGCTGCTGCTCGGTCGCCACATGTCCACTGTCCAGCGATTGGGGAAAGAATTGTCTACAGCCAACCTAGCCCTTTCCCGAAACAGCTTGATTCAATCCCAGCTCTACCGATAAAGCTGGGCCGCACGTATATTAAGGGATGGCCTTCGTCACCGTGAGTCAGGACCCGACAATCATGAACCCACTTCGGCTGCCGCCTGCCAACGAGGATGTCCTCGGTGCTGCAGCACTACATCAACAACGTCCCGTCCCATCATCTCCGGTGGTTCTTCTGAGCCATGCTTCCTCGTTCTGCTGACGCCAGCGCAAAGCCTTGGCCAGAAGTTGCCCCGCTGCTGGCACATCTCCCGGGCGCCCACGCTCGTAGATCGAGACCACCTGCACTCAGTCTTCGACCCAAGAACTTGGGGATGAATCTTTCATCCTTCGAAGCCCATGGATGCCTCTTCCGTGCACCAACTCCGCTGCCAGTCGGAAAGGCCCCCCAGGATATCTGCCGCTGCAGCAACGACCTGTCTTCTGCGGGAACGACCAGAAGCCTTGACAATTTACACGTGCGCAGTAGTCTTGAGGTGCGGGCATGGACAGATCTGACTCACGAACGGTGGCTACAGTATTTCAGCAGATAGCTAGTTCCCAGGTTCGCTGAAGGCTTCTGAGCGTTCCTCAACTGCTCCAGAGACAGAGGTAACTTATCTGCAGCACGGGCAGTGCCCTGTCCTACGGGCGGGGAGACCCGAACCTTCCTAAATCGCGTCGAGGCTGCGAGAGTGAAAGTACTGTCGTAGCACTTCGATCCAAGATCGTCTACATCCTCAATGCAAGGCAAATGAATGCACCAGTGTACGCCGCATGAACCAGCGCACCATACCAAAACAGAACAAGTTACAGGTTATTGGGACCCCCCCCCCTTGCCAGGCACAGGATTCTTTGCCCTCTGAACGGCCGTCCACGGCTGTAAAGCCAACCGAGGAGCCGGATGTAGACCCCGGACCTGGCGCAGCCAAGGCAAGCAGAAGAGGCGGATGCTCTTACTGTTACTTGCAGCTTCTTCTGATGAATCTCTCGGGTTTCTGTCGGAGAATCTGTCGGAGCCTCGTCCTTGCCCACACTGGCGAGGTACTTCTCTTGGCGTGCCTGGCCGCCGACATCATCAGCGATTTCGCACGAATCTGGTCTGGCTCGACACCCAAACGTGTACGACTGGACTCACTATCCTTGAGCACCTGAGAAGCATTAATCCAGTGATAATTGGAACATATCAAGACGTCGGGGCCGCTCGACCCGCGGTTGAGAGGGCTCTGGATATCTACCGTCACCTGGATACGTTCCAGGAAAACGAACACTTCCGGCTTACGGCCTGCCTCCTCATTGGCATCGCCGTACTGCTTTGGGGAGCTATCCTCTGCGTGTCGCGCCGACAAGCTACACAGAAGCTAGACATCTCGAGCATCTGGAAGACTGCTGATATAGTGCTTCGAGGATCGTTTCGCACGTTTTCCGAAATCAAAGGGGCGGACCGCCGGTTCGCGCTTGCCTGGCACACGAAGCACATGGAAATTTACGATGACGCCTTGGAATGTGTCTTGGCGCTGGTCGGTTCCAGCTCTCGCTGGCCCTCGGTTTATGCTTCACTATGCACCGCCTCAGCTTCATGTTTACAGTTTCGCAGCATGTCTTCCACACAATGCATGTAGCGGGTCATTCGTGCGCGAGGCAACGGAGCATCGCACCCACCTCGTCTGCGACTTCGCCGGTGTGCTGCGACAGTTGCCGACCAGAATCAGCACAGCAGCAGGCGTTGAACATCCCAAAGCCTATCTACAGGCTTGGCTGACCAGCACTGCTGAGCTGATCAACGCTACACAAAGAAGCTGCGGATGAAGTTAGGCTAGGCTCGCTTCGTGGGTCTTGCTTGTAAGACGACATGACTGGCAGCTTCCATGACCATGACGATGTGAGTCATCATCGTGGAAACGAAAGCAGAAGCGAATCCAAGAGATACTTTTAGATAGAGCCAGACATGGCAGCGATGACCAACAACAACAACTACACATCTCTGGCAGCGCACATGCGGTTCAAAACCAGACGACGTTGTGTCGTATCCGCTTGCCTATGTACCCTTGCACAGTCAAACGTCGCCAAACGATGTGCCAGACAACAGGTTGAAAACCGTTTCAAACCATCAGCTCTCAGAGCTGTAGCTTTGCGGGTACTCTTGGCTCTTTACTGTTCCGGGCTTTGGCTCAAAGAGGTACAATCGGTCGCGATATAGGTCGGCGGTAGGGTCTCGGCCGTAGCAGCGCCTTCGATTGAGTTTTTCAACTTGCAAACCCAAGGCAGTTATCCAAATATTCCACGTGACAGTTGAGGGTACCCGGCTGCGTGTTATCAATCGGGCTTCCTCTGGTTCCACGCTTTTGGAAACAGTGAGTCGGCCAAGATCCAGGCTGATGCCTGCTGTTCGCACTCACACACGCACACATGTTATACATAATGACTTACATATATCTTCTATTCTATGTGTATATAACTGTATAGAAATGTATGTAATTCGACTCACAAACAAGAGCAAGGTGATTTTCGTGGCCTCGCCGGTCACTGAGAGTCTGAACATGCTTTCAAGAACAAAGCGGCCGCCTCCGAGCAAAGGCACCTTCCTGGATTCCTTGCCTCTGACTCGGCTGTTGAAAAGACTTCTTGCACGTTGAGCTTGATAGGAAGCCTAAACAGGCATCATGCTTCTGCCTTAACCGTTGTTGGCGAGGCCAAACTTCCAGGAAACACGGAAGGCTTCTAAGAGGTTGCTGGAGGGCACCCGAACCTCATGAGGTCAGCGCTTTAGGTTTCGGAGATCTTCAGATCCTGCCGACTTCGCCGGCTGGATGGTGAATTCTGCTGCACTCTGCTGGCTCCGGCAAGACTCGAGGACTTCGGGCAAGTGGTTTGAAGCTCTGGCTTCCGGGAGTGCAATCGGTGGCAAGTTCGGTGGCAGACCGTCGCCGGCTGGCATCAGATCGGGCTTTCTGCAACTTCGAGGTGGTGCTTGCAGGGGTACAGGAGCCAACCTGATGGAAAATTCAAAACGGCTGGAGCCCCTGAGCTCACAGCTACACGTTCAAGAGCTGCCTGCCGGATGTGCGAACGGCAGGAAAGTCAGCTGCCACTTCAGCTCTCGTCGCCTAAAGCGTCAAAACTCCATGGCAGCTGCAAGTGATGCATCGGAGTCGCACAATGGTGTTTCAACTGCTCTAGCTTCATGAAGCGCTGGGATGTTGAGCTCCATATCCAGCCAGCTGAGTCCTTGGCTGCTGCACTACGGGTCAAAGGCTTACTTGCCCTGCAGGGTTGACTTAAACGCAAAAGCCTGCATCGTTTTTGTAAATGGCGTCATGACACATCGTGTCCTGATTTTGAGATCCGTGACCGCCACAGCCGGAAACTTGCTGTGGTTGCTGCTGTCACTGCTGTGGTCATCGTCGTCGTCCTAGTAGTAGTAGTAGTAGTAGTAGTAGTAGTAGTAGTAGCAGTAGTAGTAGTAGTAGTAGTAGTAGTAGTAGCAGCAGCAGTAGCAGCAGCAGCAGCAGCAGCAGCTGTTGTTGTCGTTGTTGAAGTCGCCGTTGTTGTTGTGGTCCTGCTTGTGCGGCTGTTATCCTTGCTCTCACCAGTCGTGGTTCGTTGTCGTCGTCAGCCGTCCCCCCGCCGTCGTCGTGTGCTGGTCGCGCTGTTTAGTGGTCTTGCCGCCTTCCTGCGGCTGGTGCTCCTCTTGGCAGTCGGAGTGGTGCAATCCTGCCTCTGCTGCTGCTGCTGCTGCTGCTGCTGCTGCTGCTGCCGCCGTCACATTCCGCACAGTCGCCGTGGTCATCGGCGTTTCTGTTTCTGCTGCTGTTCGCAATGCCAGCTTTCCGGAAGCTCGTGGTAAGTCTTTGATATATTGGAGGATCTGAGAAACAAGGTACATGTCCAAGTGAGCACGGCGGTCACTGGCTAATATAAGTGAATTAGTACATCTGTCTTTCTTGGGGCCCACATCTGAGCAAGCAGCTCGAGCCAAAAGAACCGTTGTGCCTAAAAACGGCTTGCATCGTTTAATTTGGTTGGGCTTGATGCCTTCGTTGCAGTTTTGTAAACCAAGGCGGTGTTACGAGACTACGCACATGGCAAACATTGGCAAACTAAATATACATGGCTCTTGATCACGTCCATCTCGGCCGCGGTGTGGACAAAGAACCTGTGCACGAGCCCTAAGGAACAAGATCTCCAAACCCAAGACACTAAATGCCACCAACATTTCCAAGGACAGACAGAAGTCTTGCAGAAGTCAGCGGCTCGACGTCCGTCCGTAAGACCGGTGGAATGCCAAGCTGAGAATACAAGCAAGAAGATTGATATTCCAGGACACCGATTTTGCACAGATCAACAATCCTGTCCCAACAGTGAGAGCAATCATCACCAACAAACGAGCATCAAGAGACCATTTATGATGAGTGGTCAGTGATAGTGATAACCAGTGATAGCCATCATCCTCGGACTTATCCCAGTCTGGAGGTCCAGCGGGAGTCCGAGATCCTGGCCTCTTCATCTCACGAGCCACCAGCAGCAAGTCTGCCGCCCGAGCGGAGCCGTTCAGCCTGGAGCCAAGGGAAGGGAGCCCTCTCTCTCCGTTCTTTTAGAGACCAGCCATGAAGAGGAGCTCAATCTTAGCACGCATATCGTCCTCATGCTGGTCACCTTTCTCTGTTGCTCCGTTCTAGCTCCCGGATCTACTCCAACTGCCCAGCCAGGCATGACCGAGGGTAGAGACAAAGAGGGAGAGAGCGGGCTGCCAAATGCGAGAATCGTGACATGGGAGCCAGATGGCACCTCAAAGTTCCTCGCAGGAACTCTTCGAAATTGATGGTGCCGCTCCCATCCATGTCAAGGACCTGTCCAGCATGTCATCACTTCGCCGTGGAGCTCCCAAAGTTTGAACACCTCCAGATACTCAGAGCTCCAAAGAACCGCCGGCCTCACAGGAGCCTCCTTTACCCTGAACCTTGAATCCCAAACCGTCCTAAACTTCCATATCATCGCTTGTCAAACTCTCTTCACACTGTATGCTTGCATACACATACAAACATGCAGTACATACGTACAGACATCCATGCAGCACAAGGTCTTTGCATGAAATTTACGGCATGCGAGGCTCCTTTTCGTAAGTGAGGCGTACGACCACATACCTGACAAGTACAACAGCAACCTACATCGTCAGAGTATCCAATCTTCATCTACCAGTCCCACCCCTCCACGCAAGAAAAACTCGGCAGAGAAGCCTCCAGCAAGTACTGTGCCTCCGAGGGATCCACGTCCACCGACTCCTTGGAGAAGCGGCTTCGGATTCCAGGGTCGATGGTCTCAATTTCATGCAGTGAGTTTTGGGCATTGAGAATACTTCGATTGGTGTGAATGGCAGTTCGCAATCATTCGCATCATCTTCCTCGTAATCTAGTGACAATACGGATACAGTAGTCGTACTCCTGCCAGTGCCCATCGTGAGGTTGCTTACCGTCCGAGCTGTTCGCCGGGCTGGTAACCATCAAAGCTCTGGCTGGAAGACATGTGCGCGCCACCGCGGCCCACTGTCAGAGCCATGAATCAAAGAAATCCACGACCGCGGCCGTGGCAGTCTGGTTCTGGATCTCCTGATGCAGAGCTTTCCGAGAATTGTGGCAGAATCTTTTGTCACAGCCGCCTAGCCTAGGGCCTACGGCCTACGAGTCGATTCTTGAGAGCCAAAGGGCCGACAGTGAAATGAAGCCAGAGTGGTCTTCGTCGATCTGCTGAAACAGCCGCCGCGCCTGAAGTATCCTGCACAGAACTCAAGCCTCTCTGATGCCATGGCATGGCATTCCCGTGCGGGCACGTGGGGGCAACTCTGAGGGGGTTCTTCCGCCGAGGCTCTGCGTGCGGATCTTCAAATCGCTGGCCTGGCGGCCCACGGTCTCCACCTTCGGAGCAGGCTGAGGTCGCCACAAACAAAGGGGCGCCGACCACACACCTCTTAAGGAGGACCCGGACAGGACTGGACTTGCGGAGATATATAAGTGAAATATAGAGAAGCAGACGAGAGGTCCCCTTGTTTGGGCTATGACTCGCGGGCGACGCCTAGTGAAAACCCGAGACAAGGGTTTGCAGCCCGAGGACGAAGGTCCCCGTAATGACGTTCAGCAGCGCCATGTAGCCTCGAGAGAAGACCCGATTCGCGGAACGCTGCAGAATGGTGTCATGTCATGGATGCTGGCGCAGAATACTTGCTGGGTATGGTCCTCAAGCTGGGGCTTTTCCCGTGTCTGGAGGTGTATTGCCCTCGACTCCCAGCACTTCTGCTGACAGCGCCTCGGAACCGCATTAACCGTACTCGGTACACGGTACACATGGGCTCAACTCATAAATTAAGTGTGAGACACCATTGCGTTGATGTCGTGCAACACACTTCTTGCCAGCAAGCCCGGAAACTTTGCCCGTTCGAGTGCTGAAGTAGCTTCAGGCTTTGGGGTTTCAGATTACTGTTTTGCTTTCCCTGCGGTTTACTCTTGCGGATGGCGGAGCTCATAGCCATCTTCACAGATGCCATGCCCTCAAAGGCGACGAGTCGCTGCTTGCTGAGGAGAGCACTCCCTCTCCAACCGGTACGCCAAGATCAGCAACTGATAGGGGTACATGTCCTACAAGTACGTGCTGTTGTCTCAAGAAAGCATTCATGGCCGGTGCGTGTGGCTTTGAGTCCTAGAATTGAGGAAGTCATACACAGTTGTTAGGCTAGGCACAGGCAGAGACAGCAGGTGAGAAATGAGATGCAACTCAAGGCCAGGCAGCAGAATGCCAGGTACACGACCAAGAAGACTGCCAGAGCCGGCGAGACATACCTTCTCTTGCTGCTCTGCTCTGCTAGTCCCTGTTGCCTGCTTGATTCCGTTTGTGCATTTTCCCCCCCGCCCTCTGAAACAGCTCCATCATGTTATTGCCTGTGACAAATCACGGCCCGATCCCAGGTGGCGAAATCGATACAGCTGCCCAAGCTGTCTGTGAAGTCAAGACGTGTCAGAGGTAGCTCTGCACCATTCTGGGAGGTGACCCGTCGACTCGAACTCGGAAGTCGAATAAAGCTGCTAAGCGGCTTGAAGATGGGCTGGTAAACGTCGTTCCAGTCCACTCCTGGAACAGAAGCAGCTGGAGCAGAGATGTTGAGCGTGAATTCGGTCGGGCAAACTCCGTGGCCCTGCCTTACCTCTCTGTGCGTTTGTAGAAGCGACTGCCTTTTCTGGAACCCTCCCGTCTTCCCTGGCCGTGTCTCCTCCACTGAGGGCCTGAAAAACAGACAGCATGCCTCAGCTTTTGGCCCACGAGCACATCTGAAACTCTCACCAAGCTTCAGAACAGGTTCTGGGGTCTTGGCTTCGCAGACCGACCCCACCAAACTTCCATCGTTTCGGGCTCGGAACTTGGAGCTGCATGCTTCGCTTTGTTTCAGAGGCGGTTGACTCTTCATTGCTGGAGACCTGCTGGGGGATCTTTCCAGCTCCTTCGCGACCACGGCGACGATCCGATCGATTTCCCAATTTCAATACTCCACACCAGGGCAGCCACAAGTTGAACAAAAGGCGCTGACAGTTTCCAGAGTTCCCAGAGTATGCTGGCAACATGGCTCTGTCTGTGTGCATGCAATTAGAACAAAACCGCTGCAGAAAGATGCGCCGAAGTGCTAATGAAGATGTCACCCCACCATTTCCTCGGTAAGCAGGTCCATCCGAGTTGTCATCATTGCTTTTTCGAAACTGTCGAGGTGATGAAGACGTTGATGAAACAGCTCAACCACAGACAGCTTGACCAAACGAGGCAAAAGAGGAAGACTCCCTGCAGACCTTCCCTAAAACTGACTGAGGCCGCTGGCACTACCAGTCACTACCTTTCGCCTTCAGCCAGGCTACTGCAGCAAGTCATTCCCGTCGGCATCCGGATTCTCAAATCGACGGATGTTGCAAGCTTGCGTAATGTAGATAGCCATGACCTGGTCTCGTCGCAGGCCGAAAACGACCGCTTCAAACTTCTCACAGCGTGTATGTGCTTGGGCTCCACGCATAGATCGTCATCACCAGGAGGAGGACACTCCAAAGAAATGTCCGAAGGGACAGAATCAAGCAGCTGACCTGAGCTGGCATGAGTTGAAATTCGACGATCCATGGCTGAGTGCTGTCGAGGGTACGATCAGCTGCAAGTCGCCAGCATATCGAACGGCCCTCACCAGGCGAAGGACCTCCAGAACACAGCATGGGCGCTTGGCGGCTTGGGCGTTTGAGGTGAGGCCCTTGGTTGTTGAGATGTCTGACCTGCAGTCATTGCATCCAGCCTGCCTATCTCTGCCAACATCATGGACATCGTTGCACTAGCTGTCTCTCTCGCAGGCCTTGACGCCTCGCATCATGCGAACAGCACCTCGTTGCCAGGTGCTCGGCTCGTGGGACTAGTGGAGGCGGAGGGTGAGCTGTAAGATTGCACGAATGGTCAAATCTTGTTCACACACGGCCCACAGGGCCAAGAGCAGATTGCATCACACAAGACTGCGATGGACCACAATTTGCCATACTTGCACACACCGGACACAGATCGCAGACTCGAAATTGCGAACCTGAACCTTGAGCATGCCAGCCAGGTGGCGCATCAAATCAAGTCGTAGGCTCTGATAGGGCTCCTCAGTGATGCTAGCCTCGGCAACAGCACGCCTCAGACGAATCCTGAGCTGGCTAACGAATCCACATATATCAACCCGCTCAACCCGGATCGTCGTGCAGTAGGGGCTTTGCAGCTCACCATCTTGCAAGCCAAACAGAACATCCCCGTTACCTTCAAGCCTTGAGGCCTTGAGGTATCCCCGAGCCTGGCTCCCTGTCCCACAGCAGCCATCACAGATTAATATAATATAATATAATATAATATAATATAATATAATATAGTATAATATAATATCATACCTGTACTTCAGTCAGCGGCTTTAGCTTGGCTTGTGTTCGACTCCTCGCTCGCCGAGACGCAGCCAGGGCCATCACCTCTTCCACGATTTGCAGAATTGCGAGCACCAGGTCGATGATGTTCCACCTGATATTTCTGCGGCAGTTGCACTTCACTTGCATCTTTTCTTTGGAGCTGTGCAGCATGCTCGGCTGGGGACTGAGGGCCTCATGCTGAATTTTTCTGATGACGAGCATAAGTTCGGAAGGCTGTGGCTGCCGCTCGCTCGGTACCGCTTCGAAGCCAGGATCAGTCTGACATGGTGGGGCGTTTGATAGTGAGTCACAAATTGCAGGAAAGCGGCGCACAGGCATGCATGGTGAAGAACCGTAGCCTTAGCCAGCCCGGCTCATTCTTCGGTGTCGTTTGAGCGTCGTGTGAGCTTCACATCGTGAAACGTTCGGCCAAGGCACAACGAGCAAGCGAGAACCATCAGCCCACGGGGCATGTACGCTCAGACCCCAAGCAGAGAATCCCGCCCATAGAACTTTCGTGCAACAGTAAAAGTGGCGAGACACCGGTAGACGTACAGCTTGATGCTGACCTGCGAAGACAATAGTGGAAGGGATGGAAGGCCTTCTTGGGTCTTGCTTCAGTGTTGCCGCCACAGAACTGGGTCTCCTTACATAGTGTCGAGTGCCACCTATGTGCAACCACCTGTTTCTGCCCAGTTCGCCTCTGTGGCGAAGAAGACGCAGAAGAAGAAGTCGATCGAGCGCCAGAACCTGGCCCAACTAGCAATCAAACGTCACACTCAGGTGCTTGGGCCGCTTGCGTGTTGGAAACTTGCAACGTTGCACTTACTTCCTGTCCAACAGCCTTGAGCAACATGGGTACGTGACAGAGTTGTCTTCAGGTCTGTGGGTGTGTATGTGTGTGCATGATGCAAGTATTCAGGCATCTATGTATGCATGCATGCATATATTTATGTATACATGCAACAGGATTTGTATACATACGTGCATATGTATGCGCGGATGTACGTGCAAATGTACAGCTAGATGTAGATCTGGATGACATACTTGCCGAAACAAATATGAATGTATGCATGCATGCATGTATGCACTTAAGCATGCATGCGTGTAGGCATACGTGTGTGTGTGTATATATCATATACTAGGTCATATACATCTGTAATTATGTATGCGTGCATGCACGCATGAGCACACATTCAATCATTTCATGCATCCATTCATTCATTAATTCCGCCCTACAAGCACGCACACACATACATATATATATATATATATACACACACATACATGCATACATACATTGGCATACATACGCACGTACATACCGAGGCCTGCAGTGGGTATCAGTTTCATAATCACCTTTACCAAGACTCATGGTACATGCATACAAACGATAGACGAGGTTATCTTTGATGCTGCTCACGGATAAGCACAACAGCAGGGGACATCTCGAAGAGCCCATGGCAATGGAAGTGTGGGTTAGTCATTGATCCCCGGTTCCAGGAACTGATCTTCGGAGCTTTGTCGAAGCTTGCTTCACCAGCTTGGTACCTGCTGCTGCAGCGTCGTTTCCCATAGCATACTCCCATGTTCCAAGCAGCATACGCAGAATGTTGCATGACTTCGGAAATCAGGCAAGGATGTTGAGATGTCATCCGAATTCGTTCTTCGGAGTGCTACAGACGAAGCTTGTCGTCATGGTTGACCGGTTGACACCTCTTGTTCTGCAAAGGCACAGATTCCCTAAAGAGTGGCTTACTCAGACATTTCCAACAGGGAAGCTTGGGAAATCCATACGGCACCTGTCCCCTGCAAAGTCTAGTCTAACTGAGTCTAACTCCTTGCATCTCTTGAGGCCTTCCGCCATCCGTCCTCTCCATAGCTGCCAAGTGATTGATCTGGGCACCTCAGGCTTCGACAGTATCCAGAAGTTCGGAAGCAACAGCCCAGACATTGAGGGGACTCCACGATGGATCCTCTTGTACATGTACCCTTGGACTCTCAGGCCGTGCGGTAGGAGCCGGGCCAATAGACAGCGTGTGGACCAGGATCATGCCCATGATGAAGCAGTCGAACCTGTGGTGCAACCGGACTGACCAGCCTGGAGGTTGCCGACGGGTCTGTCTGACTCGATATCAGGTAAGGTGCTCCATGGCGCTCTTAGATTAGCTCGCGTTCACGAAACGTAATAGCTCCGAAAGCCAAGCCATCAAGCTCCAGGCTGAGCGTATCGGACTTCCCACTGCGATGCCATGGGGATTGGGATGGACAGAAGGATACGGTACAAGTAGCTGCTCAGCGAGTCCTGCCTCGAAGATGCTGAAGATGCAACAAAAAACGATAGCCAATGCCCAAGCGAAATTTAGAACCCGTCTAGCACACACCAGCCGCAGCACGGCGCAAGACGACGACTGTGGACTCTACATATTTCTACATCATGCGTATGCCTGCGGCTTGGGATACAGATTGTCCAACACTGCAGGGGCACGCATGTAGACTTGGGTGTTCAGTCTTGTGGAACGCAGCTTTGGAAAAGGATCATCCTACACTTCTGCCTTGGATACAGTATTGCATTTAAACATGTGATGGGCCCAATTTCCCTCAAATCAACCTTCAAGCCGAGTCCGTCCGCACAGTCTCTGTCTTCTCAAAGTAACATATCACCTGATGCTGTAATCGCCACAGACGCCTCAGGCGCCTCCTTAAACTTCTCCACTGAAAGCGGGCAAAGCCACTGCTGTGACACGTCTAGGGGAGATCACTTTGACTCCTTTGACTGAACAGCTTCGACAGCTATTCGGCTTCCGAAGGGCGGCTTGATCCCATCTCATTGCACCTTCTCCTTAGGTCGACGCAGTCTTCCGCTGCAACACCGCATGCAGCAGCATGCAAGCATAAAGACAAAGAGATTCATATAGATCATGAGGTCATAGCCTCGTAGAAGGAATTGTGAGCTTTTGGTGCGCTCCAAAGGGGTTTCCAGCAGCTTCAGGTCGCCGTGCACGGCGAGTTCCAGCAAATCGACAGCACGCGACACTCCTCCGAAGCTTCCCAAGAGCCGAGACAGGGCCGCGGCTTTTTCGGCGTAGCGGTCCGTGTTCAAGACATGCAAGACATCCGCAGCCTGCACCCAGCCGCCAGGAGGGCCTGAGATGCCTGCA
Organism: Symbiodinium sp. CCMP2456; assembly: GCA_905221635.1. Taxonomy (NCBI): domain Eukaryota; class Dinophyceae; order Suessiales; family Symbiodiniaceae; genus Symbiodinium; species Symbiodinium sp. CCMP2456. Next base: position 165,955 of record CAJNDV010013113.1, read on the forward strand.
CCAGCATCTGCAATGCGTTGGCAAACTGCTGGCTGATCCCCCCCTTGCGGGTAGCCGACTAATGGCACGCCCATAGCCATGGACTCCGTAGCCGAGTTGCCTCCACAGTGCGAAACGAAAGCCTTGACTTTGGGATGTGCGAGCGCTCTGGCAGTTGGCACCCAATGATGAATCTTGACGGTGCTTGGAATACCTGGCAAGCCCTCCTGCTGGGGTTTCGGTAAGGCCCACAAGGTGTAGTACTCCGACGAAGTGAGGCTTGCCAACATCGCTCTGGCCCGATCGGGTGTGAGTCTCACAACAGTTCCGAAGCTGACGTAGACCACGGGCATATCCGGAGGCACCTCCTCCAGCCACTGCTCAACATCCTCTGAGAAGGGCTCCATCTTCTTCACGTCCACGACCGGCCCAGTGTATTGTACCAGAGGTGGCAGCGGTTGGGTGATGTCCATACCAGGAATGGTGTTCACGAGGACGAGACGTCCGCTCCAAAGGTCCCAATCCATCTCCGGCACAAGGCTGAACTTGAATCCGACTGAGTAGGCGTAGGCACGGACGAAATTGATGAGCACGTTGCCGCCAAGCACAAACACCCTGTCCAAGAAAGTCATGTTGTGCACACTCACATGGTAGAAAGGAATGGGCACATATTTAGCGGCCCACGGAACTAGTGGAGGAACCAGGATCGTCGGAATGTTCACAGCGAAGTCTATCTGGTGCTTTCTCAACATGAGTCCGGTTTGCCCAAACGGCATCCCCAGCAAAGCGTAGTGAAATTTCGCTGGGGAATCATTGAAATATGCTTCCATTGCATCGGTCAGGGCTTCGTTGTATGGCAGCATGATGTCGTTCATGATGTAGCTCACCTGCTTCCTTGTACTATTGGTAGACAGTCCTGTGAGCATCACTCGCTCTTCCTGCTCCTCACTCACAGGCAATGGGCCCAAATCCACATAGCCTAATTTGCATCTCGGAGAATACTTCTCCACTTTCTTCCGTCCTCTGTCTGCAAAGCTAAAGACTGTAACATTGTGACCGCGCAGACAAAGCTCCTGTCCGATTGAAATCGAGTTGTGCAGCGGAGACAGCGGGATGCCCGCAATCAGGAAATGAAACTTCTGCATTCGCCGCCCTGCTCCGTTGCACTATGCCAAACGCTGGGCCCGGTTTGAGGTTGTCGACGAACTCTGAGTTTTCAACTGACGGCTTTCAACTTACCTGGTTGCCGGACATGAGTAATTCCGATTTATCATGATTAGATATCCCCTGACCTGTGACATGCGGTTGCTCTCGGTCTCTGCGGCTATCCCCTGTCAAAGTCACTCTACTCTGTTCATATGAGTCGGATTTAAACACGACTGGCATCATCCATCAGCAGCATATCGCAGCTCTGGATACAGCAACATATCAAGTCAGCCTGGTAGGCTTCTGCTCACATTGAAATAAAAGGTTTGCAACACCTGGGTCTGTCCATTCCACCCGAGCCAACGGCAACGGCTGCCGGAGCGGTCGGTATGCCGCTGCGTCCCGTTACCAAACACATCCGAAACGACTCGGTAACTCCGAGAGGTCCTGTCTCGGCGAAGTTTGAGAGAATGGTTGCTTCTACTTGCGGTCAAGCGACCATGGATTCTGAACGAGCCGCCGCAGCCTCTTCCGACAGCAACCTGGCAGTGACCATGGCCAAGACAATGCCACCAACAACTTTAACGGAAAGTCTTCCTATTGCACGCACGCATGTTCCCTACATCGACTTCAACAATATAAAGTAAAGTATACCACACGCATGTCTCGTTGTCTGGCGTCGTAACCTGTATGATGTGCAGATAGTCAAAAAAACTTCCGCCATGTAAAAGGGCATGCTGCAGTTTTTGGCGAACTCTCTTCTCTTGTTGAAGCAAAATCTGACGGCCATGTCTGGCAAGAGGCCGTGAGTCGAAGGAAGAGCCTTGGCTCAGCCAAGCTTCTTTTGCTCTGCTCGATCGGTTTCGGGGTGCTCTCCATGCAAACAAGAGCAAGGGAGGAAAGAGGTGACGGGGACGGGGACTCGAGGCGCTCTGGAGTGGTAGACCTGAGTTTAGACACAGCCGCGTCCGGTGCAAGGTGCTCCAAGGGGGGCTTCAGAGATGGTCGGAGTCTGCTGGGCTTCGGCTCCGAGAGGCTTTGTCGTCCGTGTTCGGGATCATGCCGAAGACATGATCTGCGAAGTTTCCTGCGGCGAAGGCCAAAGGAGAGGCTCACCACCAAAGCCGAATACCCCAGCTGAAGATGACGGCAAGCCAAAACAAGTTTTCGACATGCAACGATGCTTGACGCTATCTCCGTGAGACACCAGCAGAAGCCGGTCAGATCTGCAGTAGAATGAAGCAGCAGACTGTCTGACACGTAGGGCTTCTCAAGCTTCCCTTCCTCATTCCGCAACTACAACGCAACAGGTCTTCGGCTCCTGACCGCGATTTGGCTCGCGGTGCTGAGACTGCGGGGGATTTCTCACCTGCCCGGTAGGGCTCCAGTGTCAACGGACGAAAGTCCTATTGCACTTCTCGCTGTGATTTTCAGTCCCTGTCATTGTCATCCCGTCCTGCAGACTAAAGCACTTCCTGGGGCCATATTCAATTGCCACAAGCAGTGTAAAGCCAGTACCACCATGCAGTGCCACAGTTCTGCAATCTATTGGTGCAGTCATGTAGAACTATGCATACCCTGCGAGAGGCCAAGTTCCTCAATCGCAGAAGTCGACTGGCAGCTGGGGCAAAGGCCCGTTTTTCATTCTGATTCTCTGATCACGAATTCCTTACCTCAGACCTGAGGGCAGGCCTCGCGCTTGCGTCGTAGAGTCCTCCGACATCGCCTCCGCCCAAGAACACGGCAAAGGAGAAGTCTGCGGTTTCCGAGTCTTGGTTGGCTGCCAGCACGAGGAGCGCGCACCGACGCTGTGAGTCAAGCCAACGCAGAAAGAGTTTGAGCTAGCTAGCAGCTAGTTTACAAGTAGGACGTACCTCAAGGCATCTTCTTGACAAAAGTCCGAGTCCAAAAGCGCCTATAACCCGGATGCATCCCATTCAGCCCTGTGTTTGCAGCCTGAACCAGGGTCGACGAGCTTTCGGCGCCTGACAGGAGAAAAACACATGTCAAAAGGATGCACTTTCCCAAGCTGGAGCCGGAGAGCTTGAAGACCTAAAACCAAGATCGAGATCCGGGTCTGCAAAACTAGGGGCCAAGTGGCCACCTTATTATCAAGAAAGAAGCTCGCGCCACGACAGTCGTGGTCAGCATCTTTCAAGACTTCTTGAACGTGCTTATGGCTGTATGTCGAGCAGAACCCAACCTAGACAACGAAGAACCTGGAAGCAGACGTTGGTGAAAGCTTTCCCTGGCCTTGGGGGTCGACCTGATCCGACGGGAAAACGGACTTCTCGCTGTGGCCTGCAGAGAAACCCCAAAAGGGCGGCGGCAGAAGTCGCAGCAGTAATGCCACCGTCGCTATTCTTAGTGATGCTGTATGCCCCATCGTAGTAGACGCGGCAGTAGCTAGGATAGTCGTGCTGGCCTATGGCCGTGGTTGCCCTGGTCGCGGCAGAAGTCGAAGAAACGGGTATGATTCGCTGTGATTCCCCTGCATTGCATCCGGTGACCCAACCGTCGGCGCTTGGAGCAACCATCTCGCTCCCTCCCCACCACCCTGCCGCATGCCCACAAAAAATCTTACTTTTGTCCGTACACCCGCCACGCCCCCACCCAACCACCCTCCGCGCCCACGTGCCTTGTTTTTCTTCGGCTGCGCGCTTACTGCAAACTGCGCTTGCTAGGGCCTCCAGCCAGCAGAAAGCTGCAATAAACGCATGCCTTGTTTCCTGGTTACGGGCTCTGTCGGCTGCCGCACTTGGGTCCAAGACTGCGCAGTACCTGGGCTTGCCCTGCAGTTCCAGAAATGTTGCTGGTCTCTTGTTTCTCAGGCTTAGGGGCGTGTCAGACTTCTCAAATACGTGTCTCTTCTTCATCTCAGGCAGGAGGGTGACACGTATCGCTCTTTGCTTTGATCCGGGGCATGGGAGGCAGGCAGTCCCTACCTCCTGCTCGTCAGAGCGGCCCCATCTACCATTTTGGTTGAACGTCTCGCTGTCTCTCTCTCTCTCTCTCTCACTCTCACGCTCAGTCATCAGCTTAGCAGCAGGAGAAGATGCAATGCTAGTCACTGGCACCGGTGCAATTTCTTCCCGTACAATGCTTCACTATGGCGCAGAATGACGGCAGGAGCAGGGACGCAATCGTGCCAGTTGTTCGTTGCGCAGTAAGCATGATTCTGTGAGCCATGAGGCACCCTTAGCAACAGCGACAACGCTTATTCGCGGCTTACTCACGAACCAGACGCTTCCACACAACTAGCAGCAACACCAGCACCAGCACCACTACTAATCGCTGAGCATTGATGCGATGCTCGGAAAGCTTTTGCGCCTGGTCCGTACCACAACTCTGCGAAGGACTCTTGGATCTCCTCTCCGACAGAGTCACATTCAGTTGCAGTCCATGGACAGCACGTCAGCGCAGACAAGACAACACTCGGACCGTCGCCGTGCCCTGGACGCCTAGAATTTTGTACCCAGTGTCTGGGCTCAGACCGTCCTCCAAAAGCTTGCTTGAATGATCTGTCCGCATGTGCCTCTCCGTCCAAGCATGGGGAACGAACCTGTCGGGGAAGTTCCAATCCAGCACGCGACAGGTCTGCCTATTTCCATCCTCAAAGAGCGAAGAGCAACGAACAGCCAAACTAGGAGAATGTCAGGCCGGTTTGACTTACTTGTGATCTGCCACCCCAGATGTCCAAGAGCCAGCAGCCCTGAGCCCCTACATGAAAGGAATGGAAATGGCTGGGCTCACCCGGTTGTCTTCTTGGGCGTGTTCCGGCCATCGTCGGTCTCCGCCCAAGCGACCAGCGACTGGACAGGGCTCGCTGCAAGGAGTCTGGGCTTTGTTGGGATTTGGGAACTGTGCTTTACTTAGCTTGGTTTTTGCGCAATCTCATGCGATCCACTTGGTAAGATGAGAGCCAACTTGTCAAGGGTTTAGATTCCGGGGTTGCGGAGTAGTGTTTCCACACTTGAGGAATCCGGAATGGGCGGGAGACTTGTATCCCACAGGCCTTAGAGGACTCACTGAACCGAGTGGAGCCTACAATCGAAGTACAGCGAAAGTAGACATTCAAGTAAGCATTAGAAACTGCCTCAAAACGTCCATCTCCAGTCATACTCCACACCCGAGGGGGCTTTGTCGTGCGTCCTTAGGAAGTCTCATTCCTTCGAGCGGTGGCACCTGGCGGGGAAATTGCCCTTCAGGACCCGCCCGGCCTGTTGTCTTGGAATCTGCGAGGCACCTGCAAGCTTACGCTCGACCTGCAGGGCACATGCTTCTCCTGGGAAATCCAGCAACTAAGCATGTGCTGTCCTAAACGAAGCTGCAGAATCGTTTCAGCTATTGAAGTCTGAGAGGTCGAGAACCCTACAGTAACTTTTGGTGCTTGAACGTGTATATATTCATCCATGATCCTTGAGACGTTTTCAGGCGCAGCCACCTCTCTGAAATCCGGGTTATCTTGGCACAGTTCCTACTCACAGACAGAAAGCATCATGTCCGCATCGTTGCTGCTTGCATAATATGCTCTGCTGCGCTGCGCTCGAGATTTTCTTCTCGGGCCTCCTACGCTCCGGACACCCTGTCTTTCAAACAGTGCAGGCGGGCTTGATTTCATCATGCCGCTTCCAACCCTCAGAAATCGAATCGAACCATAACGGTAAGGTGCATGCTACCCTACTCCACCACGGCCCCCACCCGCGGCACGGCCTGAGACACGAGCTCGGCGGAGGCCCTCGAGAGCTCCTCGGCCACCTGACAAGCGAGACGAGCACGCGCCTCTTTCTCATATTGAATCTGTCTTTGCACACAACAGGGGGGAGGCCTTTATTTGTAAAAAGTTGAGGCGGTGCCGGCGGTGCGTTACTGCAGCTCTGGGGCCCACTTCAAAGGAGCCCTGAGGCATTAAGGCTTATCAAGATTCAAAAGGCCTGCCTGCCGTGAGACTTCGTCGCACAAGCTTTGAAGCCTGAGCTTGGGCAGGTAGATCTGAACGCAAGCCTAGACATGCTCTGAAATGCCTATACTTAAGCACTTAAACACCCCATTACAAAGGCACCCACACCAAAACACCGACGTTGTGCTGTCTACATTCTACATGCCTGTGCTGGAATCTAAGGGGTTTACGTCCGGACAACAAGACCCTTCATCAACATCTACTTCGTTGGCTTTTCATCGGCGTGCGGCTGGGATTTCTCGAATCTATGACATCATCGGAAAAAGCCACAGAAGAGTTTCTGCATGATTCGCAACTTTGCGAACCTCCAATAGCATCCATCCGTACCGAGGGACTGGTGTGGGGGGGGGGGGGTTGGGCACTCTCAATCTCATTTGGAAAACATTTGGCTTGAGCCTGGTTTGGGACGAAGGCGAAAGCACAGACTGTTTTGCGGCGATGAGCTGCCTCGCACCAGCTTTGCCTTGCATCTCTGGTTCTGCCCTTCCTGGGGCCAGCGGCCAGCGGTATGCTTGTCGCCATGTCTTGTGGCCCGACCGAAACCCAGAGAAATGGCGCACAAAAGACCGCAAGACGATGTGACGATTGAAATGGTGCAAGTTGTTTTCGATGTCTCTGTCCGAGCGGCTTGCCACCTGCGACAGCTAGGAGGTTGTCCACCGCGGACGAAGTGGCATGGCTCATGGCTCGGGCAGCAGTCAGGCCCTGAATCTACACCCGGAGCCCTCCAATTTGCTTATCATGAGGGGCTCGCAAATCTGAGTGGCACATGCCTCCGTGTCTGCGGGAACATCCTGGCTCGTCATTCTTATCAACTAAGAACCAGCGCTGAGCCAAATGACCCCACCGAAGCGCGAGAGACGCCATGCACGACAAAGTGGCTTCAGTGACGTAACAGCAATGAAGGTACTTGAACGGCTAGGAAGGAGGCAGCGCGAAGGTGGCGTCAACCGGGGGCTGTCTAGAGTTTAGTCAACTCATTTGCACAGCTGAACAGGCCTAACAGACTCGCCATGCCGCACGGGCAGATGCGACTTCGATTTGAATTGCTGCCAACGTAGGGATGGTGGAGGCTCAAGCGGTTGGGACGGACAGAAATCATTGTAATTACGGTGCTTGGTCGTCTCAGAGCCTTTGCCATTTCCACGAACCTGTCGCCTCCGTGTATCCCTTCTAGCTTCAGCTCCGTCCTGACAAGAGGCCTATCGTCACAAGCACGCAAGAAGAACCCATCAGCAGCCACAGGCGCAGTAGGAGTAGGACTCAAGCTGAGATCTGATGCAACAAAATGAACGCTAAGCAGCGTGCATTACTCTATTTCCGCCTTTCCATTAGGAAGTGGTGCGCGACCGGATCTGAGAAATTCCTCAGAAAATGCTGCGTGTTATTGGTGACATGCAAGGCTTGCCTGCCAACGCCCGGTCGCATCGTGGAGCATCGAAAGCTCAGAGCTCACCTCTACCTTCTGTTCCATTTTGACTCTATTTGACTCTAGTCGCCTGTGCATCCTCCAACATCTCGGCGTACACGTGTCCCAGAGAGATCCTGTACCATGCGACTTCTTACCCAACAGTCTAGATGAAGAAGCGATCAGTGCTCCACTCCTCGCCACAGAGCAGGGCTGTCAAGCGCTGTACAGCAGAGCTTTGTCCGCAAGTGGTGCTCCCTCCGGCATCATCCGAAGGTGCCAGAACTCGAGCAGCTGAGAGTCAGAGCCGCAAAGCTGGGAAGCGCAGGGAGCGCCTTTGGAGGCATCAGGGCCCCCGCTCGGCCTGCGTTTTGTTTTGGCCCTCGAGGTCCGACGCAGGATCCTGGCTCGAAGCTCCAGCAGTCATCTTCAGCCCAAAGCCTCTGAACCTCCCTGAATTGGACATATTTCGAGACCATCACCAGGGTAGGCTGCTGCAGAGGTTACATTCTGTTGCGGCTGCAAGGGACATGGGCGTGGATGCGCTGTTCAATCACTCTTCTCCAAAGCCCCGGTGTGCAAGGAAAGGCCCATCTTTCTCAGGAGACACAGAGTTTGTGAACAGAGGGCTTGTTCATCATTTTGGCTAGAAGAAAGACATGGTTGCTCGGTTCCCGGAAAAAGGCATCGATGCAAGCCCCCCTCCCTCTCTTCTTCCACACAGTCAAGAGCACCGTGGGGGCAGGTAAACTTCAAGGCCCCAAGTAGCGTAACAGTCCGCTAAAGTTGAGTGCTCCCCAGGAGCTTCCGTGAAACTGTTCTCTACAGTCACTGGTAACCCCCGGCTGTCCAGCCTGACCCTGCCTTCATCCCGAACTGAAACTTGATCCCCCACACTGCCTGCGACCTGTATTCGATGGAGTCCCCCGGCCAGGAACCCCGAACTTTCTCTCTCTCTCTCTCTCTCTCTATCTCTCTCTCTCTTTCTTTCTCAAGGGCTGAGGGAGAGGGGAGGAGCTCCCCTCACCCGCGCGCGTCAAGCGCCCCCGCCTGTTGCGGAGAGGCACAACGAAAAGCACTTCCAACATCAAGGCTACTCGAGGAAGTTGCGGAAACGTCGCTCAAAACACCAAGGAAATTATAAGCATCGCAAAGCCGTCACAATAACTCATTCCTCGAGTGGGTCATTGCCCAGGCCTTCGATGTCACTGAGATTGGCTGCAAGGGCTAACCCCTGTCAGCTTCCGCCGCCGAGAAGCAACTGAACAACTCATCACCAAACAAAAGACAGACAGACAGACAGACAGGGGCGCCCCTCGAAACCGTGTTTCAGACTGGTGTAATGCCGGGCCCTATAGGTACCGATTGAAAGCAAGGCACTGTAGGTTGGTGAAAGTACGAAAGCAGAGCACCCAAAGCAATTACTCAGGGCCCAGATTGAGTGAGACCGAAACTACGAAACCACCCCTGGGGGACAGGTGAACAAAGAAAGGGGGGGCAGGGAAACCTCGGAACCTACTGAAGACAAAGAAACCTGAAGTCCGAAGAGTGGGGTTCGAGCGTTGGGGTTCACCCCTCCGGCTACCTCAAAAAGTCAAACAAGCGGAGCATCAAACGATTTTGCAGGGGTGCACCCCCCTCTCGTTCTACTCTCTCTCTCTCTCTCTCTCTCTCTCGCTCTCTCTCTCATCCATAGATATACATAGACATTCGCAGGGTGGATTATGGTCAGACGTCCCACTGTCAGCAACTGAGTCACGGCTGACTCAGAATCCCTTCCTCATCCCGGGTCCTCCACTGCCAGGAGCTCGTACTCGTGTGGGTGTTGCTCACAGTGCGCTGCAAAGTCTTCGATCTCCTGGCCGTTGCAAGTCTGCTGCCGAGCATGAGGGATGAGTCTCCGGCTGAGTCCGTGAGGCAGTTGCCACTTAGGCAAGCAACTGAACGCCGTGGATGGGAGCCCTTTCGACACTACCTGTGGCCGCAGTGGCCTAAATAGGACATGTTCATGCATTCTTCTCTCCATGAGGAGCTGGCTTTCGCCAGAGTCCGGGAAGCTGAAACACCAGCTATGAAGAAGCAGTCAGGAGACTGTTTCAACCCATCATAGCATGAAGTGCGATGACTTTGCAGGAAGTGTGAACGGTGCAACAGGGACCACTGAGTTCGACAAGGGACGGCTAACAGTGTGGAGGGCTCCAACATTACGGTGGCAGGTAACACCTTTCATACGAACTGGCAATGCCCTGTACGAAAGGCACCTTCCACCCGACAACACTGCCAAAGCTCTGTCATGTCCACAACTAGGGACCCGAAACCGGGCAACCACAGCGCCGCGTTGAGGGAAGGAGGAGTCATGAAGCGGCCTTGCGTTTGGCTTCGATCTGGCTGCAGAGCTCTTTGTCCACTGTGCCATCCTCAGTACAGCTGCCGGTCCGGTTTTGAAAGGACTTGTAGAACTTTCAATAGTGGGCTCTCAGAGAGATGGGACTAAGACCGCCAGCAAGACTGGAACAAGATATCCAGCTAACGAAGAAAGATGATTGGATAAACTCCAACCGATGCTGATGATGCTCGCCCTGCGGCGAGCTGAATCTCGCCACTGAATGGGTCGAACTGCCACACCCTTCTGTGGCTTCAAAACTTCGGACGCTCGAAGCCGATGCTTATGATGCTCGCCCTGCAGGCATCGGTTCTCATGCCACAGGCCTGGATATCTAAGTCTGGAAAGATGCCAGGTGATGCTCATGATGCTCGTCCAGCTCCCAGATAAGTCCCTCCAATCACTGGGGGTCGATCCCTCCAATCACTGAGTCGAAGTGCTGCACTTGCTGTGGGTTCCAAGAGCGCGAAATCGGGGAGAGAGAGAGAGAGAGAGCTTGAAAGGAAATCCAGCTGATGCTCATGATGCTCGTCCTGCTCCCTCCATCCAATCACCGGGACGAACTGCTAACTTGCTGTGGGTTGCAAGAACGCGAAATCGGAGAGAGAGCTTCAAAGGAAATCCAACTGATGCTGATGATGCTCTTCCTGCTCCTTGCTGAATCCCTCCAATCACTGGGTCGAACTGCTGCACTTGCTTTGGGTTCCAAGACCGCGAGATCGGAGAGAGAGAGAGAGAGCTTGAAAGGAAATCCAGCTGATGCTCATGATGCTCGTCCTGCTCCTTGCTAGATCCATGCAGTCACCGGGTCGAACTGCTGACTTGCTGTGGGCTGCAAGAACGCGAGATCGGAGAGAGAGCTTCAAAGGACATCTAACTGATGCTGATGATGCTCGTCCTGCTCCTTGCTAGATCCATGCAATCACCGGGTCGAACTGCTGCACTTGCTGGACGTTAGAAGGACAGAGAGCGACAGAAAACAAAACATCCGGCTGATGCTGATGATGCTTGTCCTGCGCGTGTCTAAATCCGCTGGGTTGAACTGCGGCGCCTGCTGTGGATTCCAACAGAAAGATTTGGAAAGAGGATACGAAGGATGCTGATGATGTGCGTCCTTCACTGCGCTAAGTCACTGAAGCCACGCAAAAACTTAGTCTTGCCACCCTGCAAAGTTCAGCGAAAATTGACAAGTTGTACCTGCGCCAATATCCTACATGATATGTCGCTTGTGCTCAACGGAGCCCAAAAGCATCTCGAACCTGAGAGCATTGCAACCCGTCTCGGTTGAGCTTAGTAGCCCGGAAATGTGAATTCGCAGCCAGTCGGTAGATGGTGATGCCGAAGTGCAGTGGCATCAGGATCAGCACAGCGCCTGCTCTGTCTAGGGCTTCGGCTTCTCTCGTTGTTCCTGTTAGATGGTCCGGGGGCTGTCCAGACAGTTGGGCAACCCCAAGACTCTCTCGCTCGAGTAACCCATTTCAAACGGCTTTCACACCTTCTTTGAAGCAGACCTTTACTACCACGCGACTACGATGCCGGCAGGTGAAATGCCAAAGCGCGCTTACGCAGAGCCCCGAGGTTCGTTGGCCAGCCTACCACCCTGCAACCCCCGTGCAAAAAACAACAACAGCCAAGCTGCTCAAAAGTGAGGCTCTCAACCACTCCGAAGGTCTGAGATCAGGGGCACCTGGCTCTCACGCTTCAGTTTCGAGCTGATGGCCACCCGACATCGAGCTTGCCCGGGGAAGCCCTCGATCGGTTTGCTCGCCCCGTTTACGCTAATGACTCGCGTCTGACAGTTTGGGAAGCTTGAAGACAGGATATTCTTCTGCAAGACAGCTGGTCTGGCAGTGCTCGGAGAAATGGAGGGTTTATTTTTCATTCTGATATTTCGGTCGCTGCGCAAGGTGTTCTCGAAAGAGCTATCAAGCAACAGTGGAGAAACCGACGGTAAGCTGTTGGCATGAAAACAGCTTGCAAGACTCGCCCGAGTGACGGCAGCTGAACTTGAGGATGCACACCTTTGATAGCGAGGGTCCGCATGCAGAGCCAGCTACACGCAGAAATCCATGCAGATGGATGACGATGTGGGGAGCAAGTTGCAAGAATGAGGACTGCGTTCGGGTCAGATTGGGTACACCAAGGTCAGATCGCCAGCAGGCCCTTCCACTTCGAAGGCATTTCGGAGACCTTCAGACAGTCGGGACAGGGAACCTCAGCAGCGCCAAAGGCCACGCGGGTGGGCGCGGCGAAGTCTTGCAGAACTGCGCGGCCAGCCGGCCGTCCCAGGCGCTGCCTTGCAACGTCAGACTTGCCATCTCCCCCGGCGCTTCTACAGGTTTCCGCTTGCCAGTAAAGGAGGTTCGGGAAATGATCATGTCTTGGTGATGCATGAGGTCAAGGCCACTTCCAGTTCAGCGTCAGTGGGGCAGATGGCCAACACCTGCCCTGAAACTTTCTCACAGCTGTGTGGGATGCGCAACTAGAACCACCAGGGAAGCCGACATGCGACTGCCTGTCAAGGATAACATGAAGCAGTGCCTCTGAATGGTAGACACTTCCATTAGGGAGAGTAAGGCAGTTAGCAGAACGTGCCGCAACGAGCATCATCTGCTCTGTTTCAGTGCCATGCAGGGTGCAGTAGTTCCCTACGACTATAAATTTACCCCACTGATGCATGCGCGTACGTGAATTCACGAAAGCGCCGGTCCTCATGAGTCGAAGAAAGACAAGTTCTTACGTATACGAACCATGCATGGATTCGAGAGATATGCATGCGACTGGCAAAAGGATAGACAGTCAGATGTGTCCGAACGCGCACGTAGAGGTGCTAGCTAAGGTTGGCAGATAGGCAAGTAGATCGCGTGCATCAGCTCAGCTTCAGAAACCTTCGCGTGCACATACACTCCAACGATGCTCCACGGGAATTCTTGGCACCCTCACGACTCATGCGACTCTTTGTACTCTGGCGAAAGGTCGACGAAGACATGTCGACGGGATCCTTGTTTATCGCCCTTTCTACAAGACTGCCCTCACAAGGATCGACGAACACATCTTGCTGTAAACTGAATCAACATGGAATTACAATCAGCTATGTAGCCGTAGCCAAATCCTTGCTGCGGCCCCACACGTGATAGAAGCACTGGAGCCCATGCATGCACAATTAAACAGTCCCAAGACGAAAGATCCGACGCAAGCTTTGCCCACAAGCTTTTGGGTGCCCCGACCAGGGTTCCCGGTCCTCTGGAAGGGGTACCGAGCAGCACCCCAGCAGCAATGCCTGAAGTGAAACTTGGAGTCTTGCCGGCGTCCGTACTTCGACAGACAAACAGCCAAACGGTGCCATGTAAGTCTTGGTGCTGCGGACTAGGATGGCATCAATGTAAATAAAACAGGCTTGAAGAGACATGTAAACGGCCTGTCTTGGAGGTATGTCCCGTCGTCGTTTTGCTTATGGAGGTTTGATGTCTCAACGGGCAACCCCTCCAACCTCTGTTCACTGCCCCAGTCCATCACATTCTGACCAAGTTCCAAAGCTTCTTACCTCTGCCTGGTAGCTGTAGCGACGCAGCTTCTTGATTCTGTATCAGAATCATCCAACTCTTTAGCATCACAACTTTTGACAATCCTACTTCCGCTACGAGGAAGCGCGTCCGGGTCTTTCGTTATGCATGCACTGTAAAGATGTTCGATCCTGCCGTCATGGGATGCCCTGCTCCACATAAAGCATGTGTGATAACCGTTCAGCTGCAGGAGCCAAGCGGAGTAGCATGCAAAGCGCGGCAGGCCACCTGGGAGCTCCGTGTGCTCAAGCAGAAACACGCGCTCGACTAGGATGAATGGATGAGCAGTCAAACATGATGCCGTACCAGGCAGGCTCACAAATCCGGATGCAAAAAAAAACAGTTCCCGCACAAACCCTGCAGTCGCGCCACCCGGGCCCAGCGAGATCTCGACGCGCTGGCCTGGAATGACCGAAGACGGCCCTAAGGCCATATGGGAGCCACAAGAAGACAATACTCATTTCTGAGAGATGCGCAGCTTACCGCCACCTTTTCCTATGTACGGCAATTTCAGAGGTCTTCCAACGGGAGCGACGCTCTGGCATGCTGTCACCTACAATAGCTGGTTGCCACTTCAATTTGCGAGCTCTTGGCAATTGACAAGTGTCATAATTTAATATACAGAGCCAGGGTTGAGGTCCTGGAAAATGTGCTAGCATCTCTCGGCCAGGACACGTACCGAGAACCCGCGTCTGCAGGCCGAAGAACATCACCTCAGGTTCCGATTCTTTTCTGTGGGCTCGATGGAGGAGACTGTGCTTCCCGGTACCTACCCAAGCCCTGTAGCCGGCTTTGCAGCACTTGCTCGCATTAACATTCCTGAACAGCAAGTACGGTCACGTTGAAGTGGTAGAGTGGTCGAGGGCAAAGCAATCAAGGCAGCCAAATTTCTCGTTCGCCCTTCATTTTGTTGGCACTGTCATGTGCTTCAGTTTGGCTGCTCTCACCGAGAAAGGAGCATTTTACCGTCAAGCATAAGTTTTGGAGACATGACACCATGCAGAATTCTACGTGCTTGGCGCTCAAATTACCGAGGTGAAGTGGCGGGCGGACAAATTCTAGGTACTGCTAGCGGAGTCACGTGATTTTAGAAAAAGTCTCGGCGTTCACAAAATGTACCTGCCGCCAGGTCAGTTGATCACCTGGAATGAGCTCCAACAGTTACAATACTAAGTTATTAGGGAGAGCTTGCTGCGACCGGGCTCTCGCACACATGAGCCTTGGCAAAAAAAAGATGGCGGCCGATATCGTCTAAGATCTGAAACTGCTGCATTGCTCAAACAATAGCATTTGCTTGGTTCCGCACGTGGGGGGCCAGCCAGGATTCCATGAAGAAGCCATTCGCACTAAAGCGAGTGTTGACCTCACGACTTGGCTCCCTGAACCTGAAACATCAAGCTAGCTATCGTTCAGCAATGCAGCTTAGGATTTAAGGTTTTATCCCAAGCCCAACTCCGATCTGCGTCGGCGCAAGGACATCCACCCTTGCTTAGAGAGCAGCAGCTCATGCGGAGCTGCGAGAAGTGGCAACAGCAAACCCGATTAGCCACCCTTTGCCTCGATGGCGACAGCATAACCCAGGCAAGCAAGAAGCGGATGAAGTACCTGAGTAGCGGCATGCTGCAAATTTAAACTGTGGAACCAAGTGATCTTCATGCTATCATGCCGATGATGATCATGGTGATGATGCTGGATGATGATGATGATGATGGTGAAGATGATGATGCCACATCTTTTCATGACTGCATTACAGGATCAAACACCGGGAACCCCAGGTTCATCGGCAGTAAAGTCGACAATGATGATAAGCAGCCGGGTGACACAGAATACCACAAGAACTCCAGAACGCTTGTATTGTAAGGATGCCCACTGCTGTGTTGCTCCAATCGCACTGCTATTCTTGACCTTCTGCTCCTACTGCTTGTGCTGCTGCTGTCACCATCACACCCGTAACGGCACCGCATTAACAAAGCCAGGATTAACCATAAATATTCACACGAATACTACCGCATTGCTTTGAACGAAACCGGCTACGTCGACTGCCGCCACTGATATGCTAAATGCTACGACTACTTCTGCCATCTCAAAGTAGCTGACTGACATAGCAATGGGCATATGCAGAGTCGTCGCGACGATCGCTCAAACGGCTCAACTCAGGAGGGTGTTACTTGTTTTGTGATCTCTCTTCACTATCGTGGCTGCTCGCACTACCATTCCTGCTCCTATGATGACTCTTGCTCGGTTTGGTGCTACCTTGCGAGCAGCCAGGCACCCCGTTCCTTGAAGCCCGGCGACGGAGCTAACCACCGCAAAGGCGGCAAACTCAGCCACTGATCCGATGAAGTAGCTGGCATACCTGAGCATGCATCAAGTGCAGGTAAAGGTTTCTCCTAGCTTTTCCAGGCCCCATCCTTGTGTGCCTTGCAAGTGAAAGCCGTGCCAAAGATGGTGAAGGTTGGCAGGTGCGCAAACCGCAAACGAGCGGCTCAGAGTAACTTGCTCGTAGAAACCATGTGAACAACAAAGACTGCACATTCGACGACATCAGAAGGCATCTTTGCTGCAGATGGAATCAAGCCCAGTGGCAGGCTGTAGGCCGTCAGAGGATCAAGGAGGTAGATGACCGAAGCCTTCAACTTCGCTGACTAATACGGTTCAGACTTGAGGGCAAAGCTAAAGGCTCATAGATTCGCGGTCACCAGCAGCTGAGAGTGCATGGAGCATCGATGCAAAAGCCGGCGAAGCTTGTTTTGATGGGCGCCTCAGGCTGTATTTTCCAAGGTTGCATTCGACCCCGACCCCTGCCTGCCCTCGCTGGCCAGGCCAGTCACAGTTGAAATCCACCTGGCGAATGCAGCTCTGCCCATCTCCGTGCCTTTTTGCACTTGAATACCAGCTTCCGCTAGGGCTTGGTGCCATCGTCGGGGATTTCTTGACGTTGTGGTCATGAAGTGTATTGGTGAATCCAGCACTCCCAAAACTCCCTCAAGTTGTTCTATGTCCTTGTCACGCGCACTGTCCTGCAAGTATCGACCAGTCATGGTGCAACTATTTTGAAGAGCATCCGACCAGTGCCGGTCAACCTTCTTTTGTGCTGCATTCCGCTCCTGTGATTTTACACTTGCTGCCACCATGACAGCTTGTACTTTCATTGGCGGGGTTTGCTGTAGTGGCACCTACCAGTAGCACTAATCAGTCTCTGTACGTCTTACCACCATCACCTGCATGACGGCCGCAACGCGATGCTCATGACTTTAGCATGATGATGATGACGATGATGGTGCGACAATCATGCTAATGATGTTGACGACGGCGACACTGACGGCAAGACGGTGGGTACGAACATCAGCAATTGCCGATGATTCCACCAAAAACACTGAGGATACCGACGCGGGCGCTCGCGAGGGAAGTCGCAGCAGCCACGACCATGGTGAGGCCGGCGATGGCCGAGACAGCGTCCAGGTCCTCCCAGCTTCTGCGCAGGTTGTTTTACTGGGAACTTGCTGCAAAAGCCTCCAGCTTTTTCCCGAACTTTCCCGACCCAAGCCTGGATCAATGTCATGCCGTAGGGTACCAGCAGGCCCATGCCGGGAGCCTCAGGCAGTTTGAGCTCTTCTCACCAGAACTGCACTCCTCAATACCGAGACTCCGAAAATGCAAGACTTTTAGCGCACACACCTAATATCTCGGCTTGGCCTGGATCTGCTGCTCGTAATCCTGAGACGGTGGTCTCACATACAAGGGGTATGCCTGTTAAGCTTCAGAATCGGCTCAAACGTACGGCAAAGAAGAGCGTCATTGAACTTAGACACCAAGGCCAACGTACATCATGCCGACGGCACTGTGGAGTTTCGGTTAATCTCACAGGCTGCCTGCCACGGGAGCTCACCAAAACAAATTGTGACCAGTTTTGGACCTACTGTTTCTTGCGAATTCTTGTGGCTCCTGTCTTGAAGCCGGTCTTGGACGCCGAGATCGGTCTTATGAGGCCAGGAAAGACTCGGAAAAAATGACTCTCCGACAAGAATCCCAGAAGGCACGCCAGGCGGGCGTCGCAACGCCGCGCGCCAAGCTCCTGACAACGGCGACAAAAGGGAACAGTACAAAAAAAGGTGCTGAGTCTGACGGATGATCTGCTGAAGCCAAACGGCCCAACCGTTCCTTTCTTTCAACTTGAAGACTTGTGGGCACAGTTGGACAGAATCCCTGGCACACGCAGACTCCATCCATCTTGCAGCTTACGAGGTCAAAGCCCTGCGCTTCTCGAATCCCAGCTCCTCTGCGCCTCGTCCAGAGGTGAGATCGGCTCCTTGAAGCGAGGTCGCTTCGAGAGGTCTCGACACGTTTCGGGCCTTCTAACGCAGATTGCTGGTCCGAGCAGGCTCCAGCTCAAGAGAGTCAGAGCAGACTGAGGAGAGCGTCACGAAGCAAAAGCTGGAATTGGAGACCCTTCACTCATTCGAGAGTGGTTGGGCAACGTTGGCGGTCTCTTGTACCGCAGGAACGCGAGAGGCGGACAGCGGCAGACAAGCTGGAAACCGGTGTTGAAACGGAGAGAGCATGCTTTAGGACTGTTCGTTCACATGTTTTGAATCATCAATACAATTTCAACCCTTTGAACACTTAAGTTGCCGATGCAGCTCTATGGTGTTAAAGCCTACTCCCTATCGAGGAATCTGCCGATGCATAGCTTCGACTCTCTCAGACCGCGCCTGCGCCAGCAGCATATCGATGACAGAAAGAGTCCAGGACGCAGTGCTCAGCACGAGGCCCAGTGTTGCAGAAGCCCATTCCTCAACTCAAAGGACAATCACGGCATCAAGCAAAGGCAGAAAACACTGTCACATCCCATCCGCCCTCAAGCTGCAGCCACGTGTCTTGGTGCCAAAACAGAGCAATGATCACCAAGACCTTGCACTGCGATGTTCTGACTGAGGCCTACCATGCAGGAGCGAACCACAACCGTGCTTACATGCATGCAGAGAAAGCCGCCCTGAACTGCTACGAAGCAGCAGTGGCAGCTACGTGACCAAAGTGATTGGTACGGGCCAAACCCGAATCCCAAATCCAAACACCACTCAATCCACAGCCCGAGGACATTTCGTTTGCGGTAAAGCAGAACCTTTGTTGTGATGGTTCTTGTCTGAAGCCTTCCTGCTAATTTGAAGCCTTCGCTCTTCAAACCTCCAGAAAGCACAGCACCAAATATCTGTTCGAAGCTGCTGTGTTCGCTTCAGTGAGCACCCGCCAGGCGACTTGCCTCGGCTGCGAGCTGTGCAGTGCAGGGATGCTATCGGTTCGGTCGCGGGCCAAGCCACAAGGCCAGACGTGGCAGCGTCAGCAAGGCAAAGCCAGCTGGCGGCTCCATCAGCAAACGGCCACATTGACATCGCCAGAAACTGCGGGTTTTGAAGAGAGCAGGTGCAGTGGGTGTGGCAACTTTGCGGTCACCGTAGGTTGGCTTGGGGGCGATATGAGGCCGGGGTGGCAAGCTGGAACTGCAGTGAGGTAGGTGCCTCTTCTAAAGTGAAGCATCAAAGCCAGTCGAGCTGTCGCGACGCACATCCCTTCTCTAGTGCAGCGTGAAATATCGGGGAGAGAGAGAGAGAGAGAGAGAGAGAGGGAGAGGGAGAGGGAGAGGGAGAGGGAGAGGGAGAGAGAGAGAGAGAGAGTTGAGACCTCGCGTACCGCCCCACCTCCGATCTCGTAGAATTACAC
>CAJNDV010013114.1:0-18138 GCA_905221635.1 Symbiodinium sp. CCMP2456
CTACACCCCAACCGCAAGACCAACCTCCTCTTAACCCAGACCTCCGAGCCCCCCAAACCCGCAAGCTTCTGGCTTGAACCCCCGCACTCTCATGGCCCAAGTGCTCCCGAACCCCTCCCCTTAACCCAGACCTCCGAGACCCGCAACATCGCAAACTTCTGGCTTAGACCCCAGCACTCCCGTGGCTCAAGTGCCTCCGAACCTTCTGAACCCGTGCTATGGGCTTCCGTGCTTCCACGCCTTCACGCTCAAGGCTTGCGCATGGACAATCAGCTTAGGTCTTGGGGGTGGTTTAGGGATTCGGCTTTTGGTCTGTCGCCCACGGCGTCGGCGCCCAAATCTTGACTACGAAATGTTTCTTCTTGTGCCGGTTTGGAACGCAAACATGTTCCGCGCCTGGGACCTCTGCTCCTATCCCTTATTCCCTTTTGATCCGAAGCTGCCCTGTCCCTTCCTTATGCTCGCCCGCCCGCCCGCCCTTCTCCCCCGTCCCTCCCCTCCTCCAACTCGCAAAGATGCTCCGCACCTGGGACCTGTGCGCCTGTCCCCTATTCCCACTTGACCCGAAACTGCCCTGCCCACCCTGCTTCATTGGACCCTGGTTTTGCCACCGGGCCGCGCGGGGCCTTTCCGAAAACACACACACACGCGTTTCGCAGCCATTCCCCAGGCTATGGCTATGGCCGGTTCCGGTTGCGGGGCCCGCGTTAGACGACGCCGGCGAGCAATGAGCACTCGGGGCGCCCGCAACCGGCACTGCAGCGCGAGGCGGATGGCCTTGCTCCAAGCTTCTTGCCCGTGGGCGCAGCCCCTAGAATAAATTCTTGCTGCTTCGATTCCAAGTCCCAGCACAAAGCCATATATTTTCTGCCGAAAGCCTCCAGGATGGTCCCAAGTGGCATGATTTCCAGCTGATAATGATTAAAAGTTAAAATATTTAGAACAAACGAAACTATGGGCACTTGCCTCCAGCTGTGCCATTCCGAAGCTTCCTCTGCTACAAGCCCGCTCAGTCAACGAATTCTTGACCTCGACCTCACAGACCTGTCTCCTGCCGCAACATTGGAGCAGGTTTGGATCGCTATGGAGCCACGTTAAGTACCGGGTAGCGGTAGCATGGGCCAGGAACAACACCACATGCACGAATCACAGCATTTCTCGACATGCCTCCGGGAAACCAAGCGCCAAGTTCAAATTCTGCACGCACGCACCGCTGGCGCCCTGAGAGTGAACCACAATCTCAAAGGCATGTCCAGCGAAACGACGAGTGAACTTCCCAACCACTTTTGCACTCTGGTTGTGGCTGAAGGCTCGCGTGGCTTTTAGAGCGAATCCAATGAAGCTGTGATGAGTAACATGGCCCAAGTAAGAACAGTAGTCCGCACCACTCTGACTCGCCTTGCCCAGGTTGTCTAAACGAGCGGCAAGCCAGAGGGTCTTCTTGTCCTCTCGCTTCAATGCTTCAGCTCGAGTGCCCTGAAGAAGCGCAATGCCCGGTACCAGGTCCTCGTTGGCAAAGCAGAAAAGCTCCAGCCTGAGCATCACCCTGCACAACCCCCTGACGCCAGGGTAGCAAGACGGACACGACCAACAGCTACCAACGATACTTGCATGTGTGCAGCATACCTGTGCATTTTACTGCCACAGCTAACTTGAAAGAAACCCCTGGTGCCAGGCTTGTTGGTGTCGTTCACCGCATCGGGCCGCAAAAACGCACCGCGTTCCAGAGCTGGCATGCCGAAGCTGAGGGAGACTGCTGCAAAAGGGGGCAAAGGTGCAGCATCAACCACCATCATGTCGTTACCCAGTTTTGGGTGAACATCTGCTGCGAGACCTCGATTACATCTGTTTTGAATCGAGGCCTGAGGCAGTCTGGTAGGCCACACTGAGGCAATCACACCTTTTTCATTCTAACCGCACTCCTGCACCCGCCGATCGAATTCTTCCTCACCCATTGCTTCAACAACCTGTGCAGGCAACCGAGGTGAACAAGGTAACAAAAAACGGTAACGAAGGCCTCTTCATTTCGCTCCAGAGTTTGAAAGGCCTGAACGGGCAAGTCGCACTGGCGACAACGATGATGTACGCCACACCACTGCTGCTTCGTAAGTGTCTGTCTTAAGTCCTTACTCTGCTACCAACATGGGTCTCTTAGATGCAAAGCTGCTGCCTTCTGGTTGTCGACCGCCTGATTGCAGAAGCTCAGAGACCCCCTTGTGACGATAACTGACACTATTGAGATCAGTCTGGAATTTCTCTCCTAGTGCATTTTCGGGTTTTCGCACGCCTCCAGATCTGCAGCACGGAGAAGATGCAGAACAATTCGAGGTGCACGGCCCAAAATGCTTCGGCAAGCATCCTGAAGACATTTGCTAGGTGGATGCACACACTCGCTACTGGTGCGTGAGGGCCCACACCTCGTCCTGTAGGGCTTCGCGTCCAATCAGCTGAAGCACCTTGCTGCTCACGATACGCGCTCTAGAATGCACTGCTGAATCTGTCGAGGCATGTGTCTGCTTCAGCATTAATGATCCGGCGCTCTGCCATGAACTCCCGATGTGTGGGAGACAAGGTATCCCAGATCATGCGTGCGATTCCTGCGCGCTGCACACGCATGTTCCGGCATGCGTGAGTTGAAACCCTCAACTGAAGCTCCTACACACCGGTGGACCTGTACCTCAGTGCCAAGAAACTCTCTTAATGACGACCCCAAGCCAGCTCCAAAACTCGTGAAGATGGCGTGTTGACAAGACGGAAGAACAAGGAAGATCATCATGGTTTTCCGTCTTCATGGGGCAGCTCGACCGATCAGCTCAGCCAAGCCATGGCGGCGACCCGCGCCGAGTTGCACCCATAATAAAAGCAGTTCGACTTCAAACGAACTCGCTCCAAGAGTAAATGTCGTAGGGGGAATGCTAGCGGAGTTGTTCAAGCAGATGCGGGGAGCTGTTAGAGACTCCGTTTTCAACAAGGCGGCGACGGAAACAGCTGTGTGTCAAACCAAGGCGAGTGCAGAATTCTGCAAGCTTGTCAAGCCAACACCAAACCTTCTTGGTCTCCTCACAAATTGCAGTGCTGCTCCTGCTCGTTCCTGCTCCGTGCAGTCATCATATTAGATGTGATGAGCTTTGCTGGACGAGGCGCACTTTGTTCTGGAACGGTCTCAACGCGATCTGCAGCATCCGAGAAGGGCTGCATGCCGAACTCGCCGTTTTCCGCATCACCTGGAGCCAGCACAAAACAGGTAGTGTGCTGCACGTTACCTAAAGTTGCGAATCATGCTGCCTTCATCAACTTTGCCGTAGAACCTCGAGCAAAGACTGTGTGGGCTAACGCTTCATCGACACTGCGGCTGCGCGGGAACAAACACTGCCCCGAACTTCAAGCCTGGGCACTGAACCTTCAAGTTGCTGGCACCGTCCTCTCCCTCGGGCATGATGCTCAGAACCGTTCCGCAGAGCTGCTCACCTGCTGTTGCATTTGCAGCATGTTGCAGCTCAGCATATGCGGACATGAGCACAGGGCCCAGACCATCCCCTGTGCGAATGACGATGTCATCACCCTCTTGAAGGCCATAGCTGTCAGACGCCTAGGTTAAAGCTGCGGCATCAGCCGCGGATGCATCACTGCCACCAACTTCAATAGACCTTTGACAAGGAGCCCGCGAGTGGGGGTGGAAGCATACCACCTTGCAACCGAATTCCTCCACCAAGGCCTCCCCGTTCCTGAATGCGCCGCACATCAAAACCGGTGCATCCAGCTCGGCCGTTACTTGCCTGCGGCCCCAAATTCCGGACAAGCCAGGTCACTGCAGTTCGGTCTCTCGGAAGTCGTTGAAGTTGGTGAAGTCTTCCCAAGGCTCCACGCAAGGACATACAAGAAGGGTGGTCACCGTTGAATCCCGAGCTCCTGCAGCACGTGCTGAAGAAGCTCCCAGAAAGAAATAAATCTGAGGTTCCAACTTCACAAGAACTTTATGAGCTGTAACGAGTACACGCTGAGACACCACCCCAAGAACGATCCCAGAACCTGCCAGTCCTTGCAGCCTTGCCGCTTCTGCTTTCAGATCTTCTAATGCTGCCGCGGGTGAGTTTGCCATGCTCGTGGCGATGCGAATTCCATCTGCCTAGGCAGGAGTCTAGTCTTGTCAGTTCTGTGTCCAGATCAGTGTAGACTGAAGTGTGTGGTAGAGGCCTCGCTGGCAGGTCCGGCCCATGGGCAGAAGCTCATGCCGATGATCATGGAATCCAGCCACTTCTTCACAGCCACTGTATGGACGTCGCCCTCCACCTTGGCTCGAAAAATCAAGGAAGCCAAGTGTTCCAGCGGTCTGACCTTCGTGCCTTTCTTAGTATCCTGAGCCTCGAACCACTGCTCTGCGCCGCACTAGGCGGCGCGGAAAAAGCAATGCAGAGGCACCGAGCGCCTTCAGCACAACACACGGAGAAACTTCAAGCCCAGCTGAGCGCACATCTGACACCAAGGGGCCATCTGACAGGTCTTCATGGCCACGCAAGATGCTGCGGCGCGCCATCGCGCAGGTGCTGCCCCTCTCGCAGGCACTGGCTTTGTCTCCGTCGGAGCGAATGTCCGCGGGCAGCAGATCATCATGCAAACGAATTTCTCTACCTGTGAACTCGGAACCGTCACTCCGTTTCTGCAAATTTCGCTTGGGATTGCAGATGTCGCTGCAAGTCGTGGACATGACGTGAGAGTCACAAGATCTTCGGGTGCAACCTGCGATTTGGCCACATTCGGCTAGTGGCTATCTGAATCATGCTTCATCATGCCTCGAAAATACTCTGCCAAAACTGCGGCGCGCGGAGCATTGTGTAGTCGAAGATTTGCTGCAGTTCTTGCTGGCCACGTACAGGCCGGGAATGCCCTCCTTGTCATTCAGCGGTTTCACAGACCTTGTCTCAGATCGAAGTTTAAGACGAATCATCGGAGGCATACACCTCGGGTGCTGACACGAACTGCTTACCGTCGTAGTGTGCAGCCATGGCTGCATGAACGTCTGCTGCTGTAGCTCCTGGCAGAAAATGGCAGAAAGCTCGGTTGAGATGCTGATGCCAATTCCCTCAACCGCCCTCCGGTGTGTGAACATGCCTGCCCGGAGCTGAGAGAAGCGCAGGGGTACGGACCTCAGGAACAGAGCAGAGCGGACAGTTCGCATGTGCTGAATGCGATTGTCATGTCAAGATGTTAGGCTTGGGAAGGTGCACTACCATCCCTTGTTTGAAGTCCCCAACAGCAGGGCAGAAGATGGGTTCCTCCGGTCTTGCAGAATGTCAATGCCGAAGTTGCAGAGCGTCAAAAGGCTCTCTGCGGTGGTTCCGGAAGTCCAGTCCTAAAAGAGACCGGCCTCCTGCAAGCCTGTCCACTTTGCCATCTCGGGTAGATGCTTGTGATTCAAAGCGAAGCCGTACCTTCAGACTTCCCAACATCTTGTGTCAAAGCTAGGCAATCCATGTGGGCACGCTCCCCAGGGCTCATGATCTTCCTCTTCGTAGGTTTTGATCAGGCCCTGAGCAGTTTCGAAAAGCACGAATGTCAGCTGCCACTGCAAGCAGAATATGCGGCCAACACCCGAAGCACATCGCGGCTTACTTCTCCACCCATGCATTACTGCACTCCCTGCTTCGCATTGTGCAAAGGCCGATGTACTACTGTTACTGTATGTGCGTATGTATGCATGTAGGCTGTAGGCATGTAGCCACGTATGTAAGCGTGCGCAAACATATTATACACGAAGATGTACATGCATGCCGTCTGTCCCACTGGCGACACAGCCTTTCCACCGCCGGAGTATCCGCTCACAGCATGTACCTGATTAGGAATCACATTGTGTGCCGTGTGCTGTCGCGGATTGGTGAGCACACAAAAAAGGCAGTCTCACCACCAAGCCAGTCTCGGCTGGGAGAAGTCCAGCATCTACTAGAGGCCTTATCTCACAAGGTGAGGCCGTACTGTCTTGACAGAGACCGTTTCAAAGCACCATAAGGATGCTTTGCACTCACACTCCGCCCGGGCAGCCCGCCGAATGAGGCCAATGAAGCCTCCACGGTTTAGCACGGGAGCGTCTTCAATACTCACTCTAATTCCTTTTGGCTAAGCTGCAGAGCCTCATAGTTGCTGTACAAAGGTCTACCGGCTAACTGCGACACCGCACAGGCGACGTCAAGATCTGAGGAAAGTCCTATGAAAGCGTTGCTCAAGATCTTGGCTGCCGACCAGCAGCTCCAGGATGCATAACTTCACACAACAAGCTGCAAGGGTTGAGCCCAAGACCTATATAGGAGTCTTCATCTCAACCCAAAAAGGACAGGCCGCATCTCAAGATTCGGCACAGGAACTTCGGGATGTTAAAGATCCCAAAGCAAACTGCTATCTTGCCCGTAAATTAAAAGCTCGCACTCTCCATGGTCGGAGTATGGATGCCAACCAACCGAGCACACACCTGCTGCCGGATTTCCGGGCGTGCATGGTCCGAACTCCTCAGGCTGTGGCGTCTGCTTTGGCTGCTGCCAGCCTCCTGTGTGTGCCAGCATCACTTGATCGCACCGTCAAGCTACATCTGAACATTACCAGAAGAAGCGGCCTGGTCTCCGCAATGACGGATGCCATCTCCATTAAGAACTCTTGCATCTTGCCGAGCTGTCGGAAGCCAACATCCACGGTTGCTGCTCTGAAGATCTGACAGGGCCGTGAACTCGGAAGCAGTCATCTTGTCATCTACATAACACTAGGGTTACCCTTTTCCGGTCTTGCTCAAACGTATCTTACACAAACTTGACACTTATATCCATGTACAAACGTAGATTACACAATCGTATTTGTCCATCGACACTTATGCATAGACATATATACACACATACACATGCGCACAACCAGGCACAGATACATGCGTGCATAGATAGATACATAGATAGATATGTAGATAAACAGACAAATAGATTAATAGATAGATAAATAGATAGCTGGATAGATAGATAGACAGACAGACGGATAGACAGATAGATAGACAGATAGACAGGTAGACAGGTAGATGGATAGACAGACAGATAGACAGAGCGATAGATAAATGCATGCATGCATGCAAAGTATTCCAAACATGATTAACTATCTACCCATTTATCTATCTATCTATCCACCTATATATCTGCCTACCCATCGTTCTACCTGCCTGTTTCTCGACCATTAAATACTTATCTATCTGTCTGTCTAGTTTTTCCGTGTAGCTATGTCATGTCGTGTCATGTCGAGACATTTCTATCCGACTACCTATATCTCCCTATCCACCTTTTGACCACAAAGGACCACACATGTGAACATATGAGTCTGTGTGAACATACTTTCACACAAGTTCAGAAACCATTCAGTATACACATGCATGTAGATATAACCAACACCGTTTTTTGTTCGCGCTCTCTCTCTCTCTCTCACCACACATGTGCATACCTTTTCTTTGTCTTGAGCTGTCTGTGTTGCTCGTTTGTGTACATGTGTAGGTCATGTGTGTAGGTAGGTGTATGCGAGCGATGTGTGTACATGCTCACGATGTATATGTATAATGTATAGCAGCACCTTTGCCATCGCGCAAGGTCAAGCTTGTAGGCTCGTCGACCAGAAAGGCAGCCGACAGTGGTGACAGAAGGTGGCGCCGAAAAGGCAAACCCTCTGCAGCGAAGCAAAGCTTCTTGGGCAGAGCCCAAGAGGGCAAAGCATGCTGGTCGGGGCGCATGTCTGTCTTGAGGGAACACATCTGCTGTTACTTGAAGGTCCAAGAGGAGTAAAAGTTTTCACCCTTCTCGTGATGCCAAGGGCTATCCGCAAGGTTGTCCTTCCAGGACAGCTGTGTTGCAAAGCACGGCTAGGGGCTCAATGTGCCCTTTTAAAGGCACGTCTACACCTCATCCTCGTCCTCGCCATTGAAGGCCCTCAAAAGAGGTCAGCAGGGTGCAAAAATTCCCTCATCCTGGCAAAAAGGATCAACCTCTTTCGCAAAGCCCTCTATCCGGCACGGTGGGCCAGTGGGAGGGGAGGCCCACCTTCTATAGCGTGCGTTGCTGGCTCGAAGGTGCCCCAATGCCGGATGCGGAAAGGTACACTGACGAAGTGCCTGCGTTACCGCTTGCGAGCAAGCGCCCGGCTTCGGTAGCCGTGAAGTCTGGCGGCATGTCCAGCCCACGACACACGGTCAGCAACAGCCCGCCGGCCCACTACGCGCATGTGTACCACACAGTGACACACACCTGGGAGCAGGCACCTAGACATTTGCCGCCGGCATCGTGGGCAGGCTGACAACATTGCGCCGCACAGCAATCTGCTGTGCCCGATGCAGCTGATGCTGCTCATGTCGCGGCTACGGCAGCACTGGCGAAAGCTGCCAACCGAGCTTACCAACCGCTGAGGGCCGCTGCTCACTGGGCTGCTGCAGTGCCCCGGTTGTGTGGCTGCTGGTTCGGGGGCCTACTCTAGGACTCTAGGGTGGCTGCTCCACAAGATATGCCTGGTTATGCAGCGCAGGCCCTCCTACATGAGCAAGCTTAGCTGTAACCACTCATCTCACTTCCGGGCAATGACGTTTTACGGAGTCCGGGGCGCCCTGCAAGCGGAGGAGCAATGACGGTTATGGAGCCCCTGAGATGCCGGGACGGATGGAGCCTTATGCATGGCCCCGTCCGTAACGGGTGACGCTTCTCACGCACTACTTGCGTACTTACTCGCTCACTCGCTCACTCACTTGTCTTATATTACATTCTGTATACATGTGTTTGAACAAATGTACACATATATGCATACATGCGTACATACAGACATACATGTTGAGTCTGGAGTATGTGTATATATACACACATGCATACCTCCATACATACATGAATACATAAATACATACATACGTCCATACCTGCATGCATACATACATACACATGTACATACACCGGTACATATATATACATATATATATATACATACATACATATATATATATAATACACACACACACACACCCTATATTGCACACACCGTTCTACGCATTAAAGGTTAGCGTGAAGCTAAGTGGCAGTCGCAGACTGTTCAGGCAGGCCCGCCCTCGCCTGGTCGGCTGCGGCGGTGGCTTCATCCAGCGCCGTGCCCAACGAGCCGTCCTGAGCAAAAACAGGGCATGTTGTGTCAGGGCAGGAGTTCCTGATGTTCTTTAAGATTACTCTTACGAAATGCAATCCCTTAAGAACCGTTGATGCAGTCAGATCCGAAAAACACCGGAAGAAAGCAAACTACCAACAGTGAAAATTGGCATGCCGCGTGCGTGTATCTAAGTGGGAAGTATGTGAGTAGCTGATGCTTGGTCTTGCGCGTGTCTGTACTTGTGTAAGCGCCTGAACAACACGGGACATGTTAGGGACATGTTACATGTTTGATGTTGAGCTGCAAGCATGCGGCTCTGCCTGCAAGGCTTGTAGGTGCAGGAGTGTTCTTGTGCTGCCTGCTAGTGAAGGCTTGTGTGAGCATTTTGCTTTTCCCGCCCACCACGACCCTGCAAAATGTGGGGGGTGGGGATGCTCGACTCGGCCCTGGCCTTCTTTGAGGAGGGATCTCTTCTTGTTTGGGCCGTTTGAAGGTCGAGAGTCTCACCTGCTTTCGGGATTGCTTGAGACTCGTCGTTTCTCAACCATCTCAGGGGTTGAAAAGTGAGGAGCGCTGCATGTGTGCTTGCAAGTGGTTGTGCTGACAGTCCTGTGCACTGGCTCCCTTGCCTTGGTGTTGTGATAAGCTGCGTAGCTAAAATACTTCAGGGCAGGTGGTTGTAAGGGTGGTGGCGCGCTGCACACGGGCAGGGCAGGCGCATAAGCCTCTTGTCGGAATTCCTGCGGCTAGCGCATTTCAATTATCAATCACATTTCTTGAAATCTCCTTCGCCCTAGCACTTTTGGCTTCTCGCTGTATTGTATTTTTGGTTCTTTGGATATGTTGTTGGGACCCACGATTCTAAAGGACTTGTATTTTACAAGATGACTCCCCTCGAGTCGAAGTGCGAAACTTGCAGCATGTGCATGCAAGCTGCATCTGCCAGGTCTGCAATGTGACTCAGCCGGAATCGAAGGCCGGCCATGAAAGCTTCCCAATGGACGGTTGCACCGCAGCACAACCTTCTGTTCTCTTCTGGACAGGAGAAAACATGCATCTTGTCTCATTTTCGTGTTCGAACTCCGCAGATGCAACTTGGGCGCTGGAAGCACTCAGAGACGTGCGCCATGCCACTGCTAATCGACCATGTCCCTCCGCGAGTCGTACTTGGCAGTACCTGTGCAAACTGCGAGAGGCATCGTCGTCCAACCCGGTCACGGCAAGGCACGGCCTGCGACGCCCCCTGCTCCTTCCAGGACCCCGTGAAGACGCCTTCGGCCAAAACCCGCAGCCGAGCTGCGTATCGT
Source organism: Symbiodinium sp. CCMP2456 (assembly GCA_905221635.1). Lineage (NCBI taxonomy): Eukaryota > Dinophyceae > Suessiales > Symbiodiniaceae > Symbiodinium > Symbiodinium sp. CCMP2456. The sequence goes on from CAJNDV010013114.1 coordinate 10,440, forward strand.
TCTCGGCCCGGACCTGCAGGGCTGATCCCACTCACATGAAGACGGCAGTGCAGAACTTTCTTCAATCGCCATGGCCTTCAGCAACGATGGCAGTCACAGCTTGGTCTATGCCTACCACGGCAACTCCTTCATTGTCCTCCCGCAGCATCAAGTTAGCAGTGTTGCCTAAGTTCAAGCCGTCACCGCGAGATTCTTCCAGAAAGCATGAGGCTCCGACCCTCGTTGTCCCAAACAAGGGGAACACGATCAAGGTTGTTGATAAGGGCATCGAAGGCAACAATCTCTCCAACCTGCCGCGCATGAAAACAACATCACTGAAGGAAGAGCCAAGTGTTGAACAAGCTGCGGAGCTTTTTTCTTTGGTGCGGCTGGATTTTTGTTGTGGCTTGGCTTGACTTAGCTTTTGCCGTCTCGGGTGTGGAACTAGGCACGGCACTTGAGTTGGGTATAAGATTGAGCTAGCGTTTCGGCATGGCTTGACTACATTCGTTAGTCCGTGTTCACAGTTAGCACTAAGCTGTCTACGCCGTCCGACATCACTGATGGCTCCCTTTGGCCTAGTTCGTGCGCATGCCGTCATCCAAAATCGTTCGTGATCTTGTGCAGTTTTTGAGGCTTGCATCGTTTAACGTTGCGTACACGTGGCAGCCCCCACCCACTTTCGAGCTGCCTGGACGCAGTGATGGCTGACAACAGTGATGCGAAAGATCACGGAGAACGACTCGGGCATTTGCGGCGGGCACTGCACCCCCCTGGATTTTTGAGCGCTCACCTATGTTTTCGAAGGAGCGCCACAGAAGCTTTCACTCTGCATAACTCCCGATTTCAATCAAAAAGGACGTGCACAATTCAAAGCTAGTAGTTCAGACCAGGCCAAGCCGAGCCTCACCAACAAAAAGGCCAAGCCAAGTCCCGTAGAAAACAACGACTTCTGAGCATCCAAGTAGAGAGCGCAATGCAATCTGTTGATTAAACATGTTTGAAGCCAGCTTAACAAGAACGTTTTTATTTGAGAACGTTTGAACCGACTTGAATGCTTGTTCTTCCAGCCAGATTCATCTCTACCTCGACGTACGTGCCACTTTGCAGTGCATGTGCCACAGTCTCCAAATTCCCCGGCCATTGCCTGATACCAAAAGGAATCCAATCTCTCAGGCGGCATGGCCTGAACTGGCTTCGCACAAGAGCCTTCGCCTCCCCTCTTTTGCTCTTCGTTTATGCCGAGATTCTTCCAGCCGCTCATGCAGTTCTTGCCCCTGGACCCCGATGCCAGGGATGAACTCCTCAGAATAGTCGCTCGGAGCCACATGCTCTATCTTCACCGCACTCTGGAGGCACAGTCCAAGCAGCCAGAATGCCAAAGAACTCCGAATTTCGGTGCTGCCTGCATGCGGATAGTTCGGATAGTTTGGGTCACAAAAGGCCACAGCCCATGTCCACTTGCACGCTGGGCCACAATCTGAGGGCCAGCATGGTCAAGTCCTGCTCCTTCCCTGGAGGAGCACTCCTGTTTTGACACGTTGTTGGCCAAGCGAATCAAGGCTCAGTCAGTGTTGTGGCATACAGAACGACCTGATACCTACCATAGACTGCCATAGACACTGCGTGACAAAGTGCCTGTCAGCAGCGCATTGATGGCAACAACAACAACAACAACAGCAACAGCAGCAACAGCAACAGCAACAGCACCGGCACCGGCACCGGCACCGGCACCGGCACCGGCACCGGCACCGGCACCGGCACCGGCACCGGCACCAGCACCAGCACCAGCACCAGCAACAACAACAGCAGCAGCAACAGTAGCAGCAGCGGCAGCGGCAGCAGCAACAACAACAACAACAACAACAACAATAAATAGTACTACTACGACTACTACAGCCACAACTACTACGACAACTACGACGGCGAAGGCCAAGGCTCCGGAGAATGTCACGAATCGCTGCATATTCTGCATCCACCCAGCACACCACTCCTGGGTGGGAGTCAGTCCTAAGCCCTCCGAAGCAGGGACAGGCGCTGGGTACACTTCACATTGCATCTAGCCGGCATGTTGTCCCTGCACGGTCAGTGCAGAAAGTCGACAATTCGACGAAATAAACTGATGACAAAGCGTCTGACTAGATTAGGCACAGGATCGGATGTCCGCCACAGGGACTGCAATGGTTTTAGCTACCTGCAGCACTTGGGCGAAATGCATGTGTCAACTGCGCATGCCTCCATGTAGATATGCGATATTTGCCATGCACCCATAAACATGAAGATGTTTACGACTGCGTCCTTGCATGGAGCTCGGATACATACATGCGTGCATACACTCAATATGTAAGTAAGTAAGTATGTATGTATGTATGTATATATGTATGTATGTATGTATGTATGTATGTATGTATGTATGTATGTATGTATATGGGTATGTATGTACATACACACCGCGAGACTGATGACATTTGATGGTGCTGATGCGATGATGATCATAAGGAGGAGGCGGGCGGACAACGATAATTGTGACAACGGCGATGAAGAGGAAGGACTCAACTCTGAAGCCCCGCATGCATACAAGAAGTCCTAAGACTTCACCTCTATACTACACAAACCCCTCGACTGAAATGAAGCTGGAAACCACGTGGCTGAAGTTCAGGTTGCTCCTCCCCTCCCGTCTGATCTCATCTACACCTACAAGCACAACTACCCTACAGGAAGCAACCACGGAAGTTTTTCTTCACTCAGGTTCAGGTGTGAGAACTACGGTTCACCAAGTGCAGCTCAACTACCTGAATAGCCAGAAATTCTGCAGCGGCCGTCATTTTCCTTGTCATCAGCAAAACTAAAACCGATGCGAGTGGTCGCTGCGGTGCTAGCAGAATTGGCAGCTAGGGCTCTGCGGCTTAACTACAACCACACCCTGAGGAAGCTTGAAGAGGGCGACTCCACCGGATCCGCCTTCGCAAGGCTTCATGCCTCACCAAGGGAACAGTCAGAGATGATCAGTGTAGTGCACGCCAAAACCCCAAAGGAGGAGAAGTTGCAGAACGCAAAAGCGGAGTCCTTCAGGTGACCAGTCCAAGGTCGCAGTGACCGGAGCGGAGGACAACTTCTGCCAATCCTGCAAGCCACCTTCCTTTCGCCCTTCCTCGCCAGTCGGACAGCTAGCTGCAGAGCTGCATCTGAACTTTCGAGTCGCGGATGTGCAAATTTGAAGCAAGATTCCGGTTCGGCAGGGCGCTCAGGTGGAAAGCATGCCAAACATTTTGCAACCTGGCGGGTACCGGAATAATGAATCTCTTGGGCAACTCGAGTCACGGATCTACCCTTCCCGGCTTCAAGCATCTACACCAGGAGCTTTTAGCGGCTCAAAGGATCTCAAACCACCCTTGGTGAAATCAGACTGAAGCGGATTTGGTGCCCTCTGGAGCTCAAATCAAGCAAGCTTGCGATACTCTCGGAACCCCTTTGAACGTCGCAAAACATGCCAACCCTTTAACTCGTTGTCCTGCTTTCTGGCCGAACGATGTGGTCCGGAAGTCAAGCTTCACTAAACCGGGAGGAAATTCTGCAATCCGGAGAAATTGTCCCTGTATGTCTCTGTGAAAGCTCAACGAGTCAGGGCACGGCTGCCGTGTAAGTGCTTCCGCAGACCTCGCCTCGGGCGCGACAAGAGTTCCTTCCCCACGTTCCCTGCGAAGCACAAAAGCCTCTACAGATGGACATCGGCCTGGAGCTGAATTGATGGCCCGAGTTACAGGTCTTCTGCACTGACATCTTGGCCTTCAGCTGCGCCTTGCAGTGAGGGGTAAAGCATGGAAAAGCGGGGCTGCACGGCGATGCGCAGCTCGGTTGGGCCCTGACCTGCCAGTCGGGTCTTGGCAGCTGCTGGTCAAGGAGCTTCGTAATGTCCCTGTCCAGGCCATGCCGCTGACGAGCATAAAGGTGCACCAGGTGTTTCGCCTCCGAAACCTGCCACACAGAGCTGCATTCGACAATCATCGGAGAGTGAACACAACGAAGACTCGATCTGGATGTCGTAGCTGGCCTCCTGCCACCTGGCATCCAAATATTCAATGGCGGCGTCCAGCAGCTTCGCGCCCAGGACGGACGCCTCACCGGCCACCTGGGGATGAGTGGCCCCTCTTATGGGGCGCACACCTCGTCTCATTTCGTCTTGGAGCACCTCTAGCGTTTCGTCGCGGTCACGTCCCTGCGCGTTCAGAATGGAGCGGCACCGCTCCAAGGCCTGGGGTGAACGTTTTGCCCTCAGTTCAAGAAAGCAATTGAAAACTCTTGCCTGTCTGGCCGTGGATGTGGCGACCAGGCGGTCCCAACTCGGAACGGTAGCTGCCGGTGTTGGCGACAAAGCCAATGAAGAGGGATACAGTCCCAGCCTGTGCCACAGGAGTATGCGCTGGGGAAGACGGTGGGCGTGATGACGGCTGCAGCTGACAGCAACGAGTTCATCTCCTGCACCAGCAATGCAGCAAAGTGCTTGCAATGCGACCGAGAGGCGCTGTGGCAAGCTCATCGGAGAGATGCCACGAGCCGTCGTCACACTGCAGCTCGGCGATCCTGACAAGTGCCTGATGGACTGATTCATGTGATTTCTTCGGTTCCGAAAACAAAAGTGTCGATTCCCCTCATCCGGCTGCACCTCGTCAGCTGCAGGCTTTGGCAGGGGAGGCATCTTCCGCTGGTCAAACATGCCCTGCAGGGCAGCTGCTTGGCAAGGAGACGGCACGAGGCTGCAAAAGGCAAGTCTGGAGCGCCTGAGGCTGAGGTGTGTAGCCCTCCGCCTTTGGCTTTGCTTTGGCTTTGGGAGGGGGCGGCGGCCGAATCTTGCCCTTTCCTTTGCCGCCAATTGCGCCGGCAGTGATCGCATCTTGGGCGCCATCGATGACAGATGTGGCCATGACGAGTATCTTCTAAAGAGTTCACTGAGTTGGGTTACGGAGACGGTGTGTTGTTGAGACAGAAGCTGTTCATGAATCTACCCGGGGATTCCAATACCTATGGCTGACATTTTTGGCATTGCCCTGCCTGCAGAGGACACGTCTGATCGAGAAGGCACGGCAAAGTGTGCACAACGAGAGTCTGGAGCTTTGCCAAGATTGCCCTGGTGGCCTGTCGGGTAGCAGCCAGGGTTCGCGATCCGAGTGGACGCCGAGATCGCCTCGGCCTGCAATGGAGACTGCAGGTAGCTACCTTCAAAGGCTTCTGATACCAGGCCTGCTCCGCGCTCATTTCCGGAAATCCATACATCCAACCTCCGAGCAGATAACCGAAGGCAACTCCACACCACATGGCATGTCACGTCTTCTTGCTCTTTCCTGATCAGGGCCTTGATGTTTGGGACGCCCATCATCCATGTCTGAGGCCTGGGCCATCCGCTACTCTGTGCGCAGTACTGGCATCGACGATCACGGTCTTCGAGCCTCGGCTTCCGTGCAAGATGGCCTCGTCCATTAGAGCTCACGATTTGGGCCCAGGCCCTCTGCTAATGCAACTGCGGCTATTGCCGCATCGTCAGGCAGGCAGAGCACCTGGCCAAGAACATGGGCTCTCTTTGGGGCTCGCGGCCGAGGGCACAAAGGCCCGGAAAGCTGAAGTGGGCGTGCTGCTGCATCTGCCGTCTGAAGGGCGTCGCGGCGAGCATCCTCGTCCTTCAGGCTGGTTCTCTCACGGCTAGGCATACAGGTTTTAGCACCTTGCTTCGACGCAGCCCCGTGCAGGGCCAGGCATTGCACATGCATCGCATCCTTGCGTTTGTCAGCATCAAGGCTGAGGATTTGGATCTCGGGATGCTTCTCCAGGCGCTCTCGAACCTCCGGCTAATATCAGAGGCCGCGAAACAATAACATGATTCCACGCCCCTCTATCAAACATTGCATCTAGTTACCTACTGACTACTGACCCCTACAAGTACGAAAGACCCCCATGCTACACAAGTGGACAGTTGAAGATGCAGACCACAGTATGTGAATGAGCGACGGCCTGCAGTCCAGTCGTCCCGGCTTCCTGCAGCGTGTGCTTCTGAAATTGCAAGAGCTTTTGGAAACCCTGCTCCGACCGAAACATGGCAAGGCCGACTCCGTCAATGAAGACGGTCGCCCGTCTTGCGACCCGCTTGCCGCATCTTTGCCTTCTAGCCGGAGATCGTTCTGCACTTCTTCGCTTCTATGACCGCCGAGTCTGCTGCCTGACTGCGATGATGACCAGGGGTACTCCCAGCGCGGCAGTGAAGGAGCTTTGCCGGGGCCTTCACCAGCCACTGACAGGTTGAACGTGATCCCGTCATCATGACTCGTCACATCTCGTCACCAGCTTAGCTTCCGCCTCCGTAGCTGTCGCTGTGTTCTTTGCGCTGGCACCGCAGATGAAGCTGCTGGACCGGGTCCTGGGAGCTGCACGTGAGAGCCCTGCAACGCACGTGACATGTACTAACAAGCAGGATGCACTCCTGCCAAGACTGGAGTCAGGAAAGCAAGCGATTCCATGTCCACCTGGACCACTGCATCTGGAGCTCGTGAACAAGGAGGTGTTCTTAATTCTTGAAGCCGAGGGAAGCATTTCTCGGTTCCTTGTGATGCATGCAGCTGAGACCGTGTTTCGCAAGGGTGCCTTTAAAGACTTTCAGTCTCCCTCGGTGACAGGACGAGTCGGCTGTGGCCCCGAATTGAGCAATCTTGTCTACAAATCGCTGTGGTATTTCTGGAAAGTCTCTACCTGCTCAGGTCCCGGCACTCGGGTTAGGCGAACTCTGGAAGATCTGCTCAATTGTCGATGTCCGCTAGGTCACTACTTGCAGGCGCTGCTGTGTACCCTGGTGCTAAGTATGGTTCACACGTTGCTTGTCTTGCTTCTGCTGCGGCTGTCCCCAATGCCTTGCATAGCAGCTAAGTCCGAGTGCATCAAGCGAGCGACAATCTCCACGAACTCAACTACTCAATCTGACCGGCTCACACAGCAGAGATGCACTTTTCCTGTCGCACATGGCAAGTAGTAGCAGTAGACTGGCCACCCCTCCGGGTTCCAACTCATGGAGACCTGGGCGATCCACATAGATTCACCAAAGACAGCAACACCCTCAATTCTCGCGGCACCTCCATCGTCCAGCTCTCATGCTCGCGACGAAAGGAACACTTGCGAAGCGTTGCGACCTGCTCCGGCTGTTCTGTCACACGCGCTTAGCCAACCCCCACACACCACACCCTGTGCAGGATGTCGGCTAGCAACACAAACAGGCTTCTGAGCTGTTGGCGACTGCATCTACCTCTTTTGCACCTGAGCTGCTGTGACAAATGGAGGACGGCCCTCCTCCCAACGACACAATGTTCAAAGGGCTTCGCAGTGCTCTTCCAAGTAGTTGTTGATAGCTTCCACTGTCTCATCTGGAAAACGCCTCTCATCGGTCAGAACACAGACAACCAATCGGTCTTTGGCCAGGTTCCGTAAGTCCAGCACAGATTGGCCAGCCACACAATCTCAGTGGCGCCCAGTCGCGTCGGCTCCACCTGCAGCGACCGGGCGGCACTCAAGGCACGGCAGGCAAATCTCCTGACAGCAGTGAATGACTGCGTCAGGCAGATCTTCGGCAAACGTACCGCAATGCTTGTCAGGGAGGAGATCGGAAAGGGTTGTTCAAGAATATGTGCGAAAAGCACGTTGACACTTCATACTACACCCCCCATAACTTGCAAAATTGCAGGTC
>CAJNDV010013114.1:18536-51947 GCA_905221635.1 Symbiodinium sp. CCMP2456
GGACGTATCCGCGAAGCCTTCACTGATCAAGCAAGATTCCCACAAGAAGCAGAGCTCAGAATTGCAGAACTCACTTCATGCTCCCCATAACTTGCAAAATTGCAGGTCGGAAAGGGCGCAGCGTGTGCATTTCATCCTAGCTTCACTGACCAAGCAGGACTCCACAAGAAGCGGAGCTCAGAATTGCAGAACTCACTTCATGCTCCCCATAACTTGCAAAATTGCAGGTCGGAAAGGGCGCAGCGTGTGCATTTCATCTCAGCCATGGACGTATCAAGCAGGACTCCACAAGAAGCGGAGCTCAGAATTGCAGAACTCACTGCATTCATGTCAATTTGCAACATTCTCCGACCGATCAGTCTTGAATGCAGAACTCACGCATATACTCCCCACACGAATGTCGGCGAAGGGCGCAACGTGTTTCTTTCATCACAGGTCAGCATGTAATGTAGGGTATATAGTAAGCAACATTCTCCGACCGATCAGTCTTCAATGCAGAACTCACGCACACTCCCCACACTAATGTCGGCGAAGGGCGCAACGTGTTTCTTTCATCCCAGGTCAGCATGCATGTCAGTCTGGAACACTCTCCGACCATTCAGCCTTCAACGCAGGTCTGCCCATGCTTTTGACAGGAATGTGAGCAGGCAGTCTCTTACAGAACGCAGAGTATTCCACATAAGAACGCTGCAGATATCCGGCCCAACCAAGCCACCCTTCTTTCAGCCAAGTGCGCCAACACTCCACCGTGTCAACAGGGCCGCTTGGTGAAAAGCCCGCACGCATCCCTGGCGCCAACCCTCCGATCAAGTCATATTGAAATGCGAAGGCTGGTAGAATGCAGACGCAGAGAGATTAAGCAAGCCTGCAAAATGTCGATCTGCTGAAACTGCACAATGTCTTGGATCCCTTGAGGGAGTCGGCACCTTGCGGGCAATGCTCGGTCCGGTCCCGGCCAAGCCATGCTAATCGGGGCCACTAGTCTGCAGCATGCTGCCAACCTGTTTCGGACAGCCAGCTCGTGGCGGGATCTCGGAAATGCACAAAGCACAATACGATTCGGTCATGCGAGTAGCTCTAGGACTCTAGGGGCTCAGCAGAGAGAGTTCGACGCCGGAAGACTCTACCAACGTCGGTGCCTGGCATGCGCTAGGGCAATCCTGAGGGCGCATCTGTCCCAGCTGAGGGCGTGCCAAAACAGCGGCACCAATGACTGCACGGCCATCACCAGAACCTGGGACAAGTTTGCGAGTGCAGGAGCATGCTGAAAAACTTCGCAATCCTGCATCCGATGCCAACCCAGATCCTCGAGACGAATAAACGATAACTCGAAGATCATTCAGAAATAGCGATGCTGCATTGCGTGATGAAGTCCAAGACGTCAAAGATCGTCAAAGTACAAAATCATACAAAATCTGTGATGGCTTTCGTGTTCCCCCTGCGCTGTCGTCATAGCCCTTTTCTACAAGTGAGGTTGCAGCAGGTCCAGTGTCTTGACAAGGACGGAACAGCCACCAGATGGCTTCGCAGTCTCATTATGGCAAGGCTCCAGAGAACTACAGAGCTCCAGGCCCAGATCCAGGAAGCGCATTCCGGCCAAAGCCTTGTCGCACGGCCCAGGTTCCGTGACTCCTCTTGGACAGCCGGTTGCGAAGTCCAACCTGCCGAAGGTCGACACAACCTGGACGCAAGCGCTCGGCTATGCCTGGACACGGCGTCTTGCAGCACGTGGACCAGTGATGAAAGGCATGAACTCGCAGATGTTCAAACAGACTTGCCGATCATGTAGAACAAAGTCAACAAAGCAGACATTGGCTACGCCTGGCCTCGCAGCAAGGTGCGCACACCTGGAAAGTCAACGAAACCATATGTGGCCAGCATGCCAACTTGATCCTTGGAGCATTCAATCGTAAGAATGGCATTGTTGTCAAGAAGCCTCTGTCAAGGCAGCAGAAGAGCCATCTCCCTCAGGCGCGGTCTCGCTGGAAGCCAGCCGCCTCGAAGACCCCAATGTCGTCTAAAGCCATACCATAGGCCTGAACTGCACATTGGCTCCCTAGATTCCTAGCTCTCCCCAGTGTCTCTCTTGAGGGACACGTGCTCGGGCGCAGGCATCAAGCTTCGAGGAATCTGGAAAGACTGCCAAAAAGGTATCCTCCTCCGGTGGAGAGTGCATTGGCATTTATCAACTTTCATGCGCCGGGCTTCTGCAGGATGTCCTCGTCCTGCTCAGAAGCCACTGCAGCCATGCCATCAGCAGCTACACAACCGGCGTGTTTTGTTCCATGCATTCAGGTACATCTGCGGAAGCATGCTTCTTATTTACGTGCTTTTCCGCATTGGCTTTGCAGTCTTTCCTGCAGCTCCTGTCTGTGTCGCACGGCAAAGGCTGCGAACCAAGGCAGCGGCAGATGGCTCGTGTCTTTCTGCATGATACAAGAACTACCTGGCTGGAATTGCCACTGACCAGCCAATCTGACACTCGAGCCTCAAGGCTGCTTAAGATACGAATGAGTTTAAGATACGAATGATATTGATGACCATGAACCCCACACACCCACCAGAAAATAGAAATGCCCGACAGCAGCACCCAGAGTAGCTGTAGCAGTAGTAGTAATAATACAAAAACTCGTAGGAGACCCTCAACCTTTGAATCAACAACCCCTGAACCGTACATGGCATCAAGCACTGAGATGTCTCATTTCCCGGCAGCTTCTATCTTCAAGCAGCGGGGCGCAGGCTCTCAGAAGAGGGCGTTTGCGGCCTTGATACTGACGCGTGGTGGCCAAAACTTCTAAAGGTCAGAAGTGCTCCGGAATTGGAGATGGAACTCAGCATTGGATGTGGCTGACTCTGGTTGACTGTCACCCACCATCTGTGTTGTTATCTAATTACGCTCGCCGTTTCGCAAAAGGCCTGAGTTTTTCGCACGGCAATTCCAAATCCTGGACCGAAAGCTTTGCCTTACTTCCCTGCCGCTTGCGTCGGATGATGTTTGCACCATGCGAAGGGTGATAGGTAGGGAGAACCGAGCGCACTTGAGAGATGTGCGATTAGCAAAGCATTTAGAACAAGGGGTTTGTGGAAGACGGGCGTCGCTCAGGAACCGACCGTGCTGGTCTGCAAGACCTGCGCCGGGATGAAGTGCATGGGGTAGGTTCGCACCTGCACCCACACTCAGAAATAAATGGCCTTCGGCAAACTGCTTGACAATCACCCTGTTCCGCTTGTCATCCCCAAATGCTTCAACCTCGCTTCTGCCTCATGCTGTCCGTTGTCCAAACACCAGTAGACGGCCAGCAGCGAACCTGCTACAAGTAGAGCTAGGGATCAAGATCAGCCGATGGGACATCGGCTTCTTTCCAAATGTGCTTCCGCTGCATCTCTCACCTTCTGATCCGCTTCGCTGCACTGCATGTGCTGCGAAGGCAAGAGTAGCAGGTGCTGCACCCTCGGCGGCCAGGATGCCACAGGGGCTCAGCCTGAGGTCACTCCCATAGGTGACTGATCTGGCAAAGCCCTCTGCTGGAACAAGTAGTTTGTCGTCGAGTCTTGCCGCCACCCGCCATCACAGGCCGAGCTGCTCTCGATGAGACCAGCCAGCCAAACCACAAGTCGGGCGCTCATACACCAGCACCTGTCATGAAGCAGCGTGCGCTCCGAAACACGATGGCTGTCGACCCTTGGCGCCTCTCTGCAACCTTCAAGGCGAACAGCCAGCCGTTGTGCTGATCGCGGGCAGACGCTCACTTCAAGCACTCTCCGTGCTTCCTGAACCGGGCAGAGAGGCACTGCTCAGCGGTGCTGCCTGCACTGCACTCGCCTGGCCGGGAAGTGATACGACGCGGACGCCCGGCTCGGAGCCGGCTGCAAAGAAGCCTGAAGTGTCCTGCAAACTACCAGGGAAACAAGGTGTGAGTTTGCAGGCCCATATGGCCTCGCCAAGGCGAGCAGCGCCGATGTTCGATGCAGTGCCGCCTGGACTTTTACCCTTCTGTCGAAGGCTTCTGGGAGGCTCATTGCAGGGCCCATGCTGGCCTCGGACTGCAATTTCAACGAGGTGAAGGGACGCAGTGGCGAGCAGCAGCTCGGAGCTCATCCACGCCAGTGACACACCTCGGATCTCATTTACGATATGAGAAATAATATGTACAGTATATGTATACATATATATATATATATATATATTGTTTGTTTGTTTATTTACATGATGTGTATTATACACTTGCTGTTTTATACTAAAATATAGTACCTGCCATATATTCTATTCTACATGATATTTGCCTTTTGCTATAAATTGTACTGCATAATGGTATTGTACATATATACACAAACAGATCAAAGCGGCTTTCAATACATCTATACATACACATCTCACACCAAATTGTGTCCATATCTTGTATTGCAATTTTGAAGTGTAGGTTCGCAATCACCTGCTATTGACTATGCTTTCCACCGATATGCTACATATGGCACATTGCATGCTTTTGTTCTGAGGTACACAGCGTTGTACTTATGCAGAACAGTACATATTACGCACTGCATGATAAACATTACTTTTTGATGCTATGATACACACTGTTGTATTATTCGATATTCTGTTCTGTTTCTAGTGTGTGTTATACTATGCTGTATTTTCTTTTGTTATGTGTGTGCGCCCGCATTGCTCGAAAGCAGCTGGCCTAGTTCAGAGCCTGACGGCCGCAGTGCGCCCAGGCCGACTACGGCTGCCACCTGGCATCAGGCCAGTGTCTGGAAGTCGAAAACACAATGCTGTACTGCTAGAATTATTAGTTAAAAGCACATACTAGTACAGTATTATTATTGTGATATCACACTATTTTTTATCAGATTAAGCATGTTGTACAGTCGTCGGCAAATTATGGTATACATAAGTTCACACATACTGTGATTCCTACATAGTAGTACACATATCTACTTATATATATATATATATATTTCTGTATGTATGTATGTATGTATGTATGTATGTATGTATGTACATACGTACGTACGTATGTATGTATGTATGTATGTGTGTATATGCATATATACCGCATATGTACATTTGGCCAACCCGTTGAAATAACAACAGTAAACAAATAGACGGCCAAAACTTTTATTTCGTCAACGAAACTAAGAGTCTTATTTCTGTTTGTTTGCGACTTGCTAAATTCTACTTAATTGTCACCTCAAAGTCTCTGCTTCGGGCTAGCACCTCCCAGCTTCGAGTGCTCCAAAGCCGCACGGAGGGCTCCGTGTCTTCTTGGAGGTGCAGAACCTTTAGTGGGAGGTGGGATTAGGGGGACCGTTGGGGACATAGAACCTCTCAGTAAGGTCCCTTTTAAGGGAGCCAAAAGAGTGGTTAAGAAGGGTTCCCCTTTAAGGGGTCTCCCGAATACTCCCTAGCATTTAGACAGAGGCCCAGGCCCAGGGAGCTGTAGAACGGCACTGGCAACTGGGGCAATCTGGGCCCAAGGCTGCAAGCAGGGCACCATCCGGGGACCATGCGAGGCACTTTGCCAGACCTGAAAGAACTCCACCGTGAGATGGCATTGTCACACTTCCACTGCTCTTTTCGGAGACGATAGCTGCTTCAATTTAACTTCTGCCTGCCGTATCCACGCTTGCAGGTCACAATGTGACAAGAAGTTGCCTCCGCTGCACCATCGCTGCAAGCGCGTGAACTGGCTAGGAACCACCTCCGAAATCACATTGACACGCCACCAAGGTCTCCCAATGCAAATTAGGCGTGGCTATTTCTTGCATATGTCATGTGCCACGATGTTACTTCCGAAGAGGAAGCCTGCTTAGACTAGACTACTTTCAACACAGCGATGCCGCAGGATATCGAAGTGTGCCTGTGAAAAACAGGCGAATTCGGAAGTGTTTGCTTGCACCAGACTAGGTTCACTTGCTGACACAGACTCAACAAACGTGATCGCAGGGAAGACGAAAACCAATGACACATTGAAGCTTGGCGCCGCTCGCCTGCTCACCGATCAGTGCGCTGTGAGGTCCAAGTATATGAACCTCAGAACTACAACGTCAACGCTTGTCACAGAAAGCACAGCAGAATTCAATCCTGCGCCGGTCTGAGGGCTTGGGGTGCTACAACACCGAGTGGGCCGGCGGCAGCCAAAGCTCGACCGTCAGGAGACCAAGCCAGGGCGGAGGAGGCGAAGGCCTTAACAAACTTGCCCTGTCTGGCCTAAAGATCGCATGGCAAACATCTTCACCCGCTGGACCTCCCCCTGCAGCGACCATATCCGTTGCCAGCTGCCTTTTCGACGCCAGAAGCAGAGACCCAGAGGTCCGGCCACCTTGTCTCTGGCACGATCATGACAGCAAGAAAACCATGGTTGGTGCTGCCTTTGGCCGTCAAGTTTGCAATCACCTGCAGAAACTTAAGGCTGCGAGTTAAGAGTTTAGGTTTTCGACAAAGGAAGAGCGAGGGAGAAAGACGTGGGTTCGATTCGGGGTCTCAGGCTATGCGGTACGGCGGCTTTGCCGCCAAGTCCGGGTCGCTACCCACACTGTGATATGGTGTGCAGCGAGGCATGGAGATCAAGACGGAAGCAAATGTTTGCAGACAATTGCCAGATCTCGGCCGGGAGGCAGCTAAGCTGCTGAGGTCGCAGGGCTGCCAGGCAACTGCAACCACGGGCCACGCACCATCCTTGGCAGCCGGAGAGCGGTACATACGTGCATTCTGCCTGCCTTCAGCTCTCTTCTTGGTTCAAGCAGCTCCTTGAACGTGAAGGTGCTCTGTTGACTCGCCGACGAGACCTTCATCAAATGAACAGCTGTCCCAGCTCCAACTCATGGGCACATCAGGGATTGAGGACTGCACTGTGCACGGCCACGTGCCCTGCAGGCGATACCGAGGCCAGGCAAGCCGCGTCTGGATGCCAGGCCAGATGCGGCCGAATGGCTCCTGCAAGAGAGGCCGCTAGTCGTTGACTTGCGACTTCGACGTACGTGCCGTTGGGAACAAGCCCACATCATCTAGCAAGCTCCGGTCTTGTACATGCGGCCAGCGCAGTGCTGGGCTGCGAAACTGGGAGGAGCGAGGGCCTGTCAGCTCGGGCAGCCGCCAGACAACAGCTCCAGTTTGGCCGCGCCGCCAAAGGATTGCGAGGAACGTTGTCAGTATAGACCTTGTCAGATCGCAAGCATTCCTGAGGAGAAGTAAACCCCGGCTGCGACAAGCGCAAGGTTCTAGATGCAGGAGTCAGCAACTACTGCTGCAAGCACTTTTTAAGCAATATCTGGATACTTTCGTGTGCAGCGAAAATGTTATTTAACTGTAGCTCCTAATCTTTGCTGAGTTGCATTACCACGGAGAGCAGACGATGTAGCACCATCCAACACTGGAAGTGCCAGTATTGCTCCAAGATTGCTCCTGCCGCGGAGAATACCGTCTTCACATGTCTTCACTACCTGCAACACTTTGCGAGATCACATGACATCCTTCTGTTTCTACGCCTCATTGCTCAATGTGTTGCAGCACAAGTTCTGGCGTCCTGCATGCCCCAATCGCAGCAACGAGAATGCCTGCACCACACTCAGCTTCGATGCTAGTCATTGCATTCGTGCATGCGTGCAAAGTCTCCCTCGCTTGGTCGACATGTGTCGACATTCAAAACTTTTAATTAGCTGGAAACAAACGAGTGATGAGCATATGATGGATCGGCGACCAACCCAGCGTTGTCACTCTTGAGCGTCGGTCCTGCAACTCGGCATCGAGTCGAAGCACAACCGTGTGCGACACCTGCGTGCAGCAGAAAGGACACAGCACATCGCATCCTTGAAACGTGTAATCGAGAGAAGCAAAGCTTCGCAAAATCGACTGGAGCGGCTCAGAAGCGGGCAAACACTTTGCAGGACAGGGCTAGAACATAGGGGTGAGCTGGCGAACGTCCGGAACGCCTATCATTGGGTGTAATTGCCAGCCATCCTTACCCAAGTTCAGGTTTGCTGTCGCATCAGCAAGTCCTGTACCGAAAGACTTTGGCCCTGACACTGACCTCGGTGCAGAGACCTAAATACCAAGTTGAGGACTCGGGGGCTAGCAAGCTTTATGTGTGAGCTGGCACCAGTAGTGGCCGCTAGCCGCTAGCTCTTGCATTCCGGTCTGGTCCCCTGGCCGAATCCCTACCTGCCCTGGACAAGGAAGGCCCAAAAAAGGAGTCTTAATAATTAGAATAAGGTTTTGGGACACATTATACAAAAGTTATGATAAGGAACCCCTAAAATAGTATTGGCAATTATTTCGGCCCCGACCCCAGAGTTCCTGGCACCCTTTCTTATCTTCGGCTCTGGCAGCGAAACGCCTGTTGTGCCAGGCGAAATCCGGCAGGTGCTGTCTGTGGAGGAGCAGGCGCTGGAGCGAAGACCTGCTACGTGGCCCCACAAGTTCACTCTACGGGATCTCCGTGGTATTCCACTAATCCATCAACATCCCACTTGAGTGGTTCCCTGGCGTCTTAGCAGTCGCTGGGGCGGGAACGAAGCACCGTCTGGTTGCCAGCACCTTGCAGTGCAACCCGTCCGGATCAAGCAAGATGCACTGAGTTTGGCGGCATGCGTGCAAAAGGGCAATCACAAAGATTCACACAGCGTAGCCTGTTGTTTTAAGACAAAACAGTTGGTTCAACGGGCGCTCCATCTGCCACCCAGTCATGCTGACTGTGGACAGGTGCGCCAGACTAGCTCAGCACCCATCTCTGGTGGACAGGCATCACCATTGAAGGGGCTAAGTCTAAACAGCGACGATGCATGTCTATTCTATCTTAAGCATCGTAAGTGTCTGCGTGTGTGTGTGTGTGTCTACCTGTGCTCTGACCTACCATGGAAACGCTTCGATTCTGGCACCCGCGATGTGCTCCCAGAATCGGCTCCAGAAATCAATCTCACAGGTCTGTGTCTAAGAGCCTGCGGGGGCAAAACAAAACCTGGTCGGAAAGTCCTCTTCCAGCATTGACAAAATAACGTAGCTGCATCGCGGAATCCGAACGACACAGTTGCGATGATACTGATGAGTTTGTAGCACTCTGTGAAACCATAGAATCAAATGGCATCCGTGCAGCTGTTACCTTGCGAAGCCCATTTGGCTCCAAGTGGATGAGCACAAACCTCCTCTGACGCCGAAATTCACCTGCACAGCTGGAGGGTCAACATGAAGTCGGAACAGCAGACTACGAGTGTCTTCAACGGCATTGCAAAGCGCACACTGGTTCTCGCATACAGTGTCTGTAGTGGAGATGCCAGGACCGACGTTGCTGCCCGCCTTACTTGTCCTCGGCCAGCGTTCTGAAGGCAGCAAGCACCTCGTCGTGCAGAGCCACGAAGGTGCGCTTGTAGTGCTCCTGCACGGGCTGCAAAACAAACCATCAGTTGACAACCACACCAGCACTCCCAGCACGACACTGTGACAAAAGAACCGCTGACGGATGCATATGGCACGCTGCATGCGAGATGTGAAAAGAGTCATACTAAGCATCTGATGTGGCCTCGGACTGGCGGGGCATCTCGAACTTCATGTCGGTGATTTTCTTGATCATGTCCTGCACCAAAAAAAACGCCACAGGGCAGCAGGTCCGGAGCCAAGCACCGCCCCTGTAGCCTTCATCGCGACTGCGATGGTGTTCCAGCCAACCTTGTGCTCGCCAGAATACTCCGCCATCATCTTCTGGGCAGCTTCGTGGAAGCCAACCTTGGGAAGCACTCAGACAGGCGACACTGGGCACCCTCCTCCAACCTCCGGGTCCAAGCGGCAATGACCTTCATCATGCCGATGGTCTTGGCCAACGGGCACATGAAGTCATAGTCCGTGAAGCCGTTCTGCTGCAAGAAGTCCTGCATGAATGGAAAAAAGTGACATGCTTGTCCCCTTATTTGGATGCCGCGGCAGCAGAATTGCTTTCAAAACGGCACCTCGCGGATGATCTTTGCAACTTCCAGGGTGCATTTCTGATCTTCGGAAAGGGAATCCTTTCCGACCAGCCTGGTGACCAGGCATGCACACCCCAAGAATAACTTTTGGGAGGAAGGGTAGCTTGTTTCCAATTTCGGACTGCCGGGATGCTGCACAATTTCCTGCAGGTCATCCTCCTTCTGCAGGATTTCCTTCATCTTCTGCTGGAGCGTGCCTGATACACCATCCGTTCTTCGGACCCAGACTATTTGCACTATCACAGGCACAGCCGTCATGTCGAGCATGGGAAGTTGCACCAAGGAGCTGTACTCTGCGTCGTATTTCTCGAAATACGGCTCCAAGATGCCTGAAGAAGCACTCGTAGCACAACCAGTGCTGACACCAAAAAGAAGAGACGAGCAGAACAGTCTGCATACCAAGCTGCGAATGTACTTGGAGAAGGAGATGTTCCAGTTCACCGAAGGGAAATGCTTTCGCTGAGCCAGCTTCCTCAAATGCAGGCACTTCTCCCAAGGCTCTGATGGATTCCAAGACACCCAGTGCTCAATACACTCCCAAACTCCTCGAACTCTCTATACCAACATCTACCATGACAGGCGTCTTGTCAAGGCCCCAGAAGACCTGGACGATACTCAGCGTCGCGGATGTCACTGGGTCCGTGAAGTCGCCACCTCGTGCGAGTCAGCGCGAGTGCGACAGCGATTAAGTTCAGGGCTCAGGGCTCAGGCCTGGCGGTGACACTGCGCCAACGATGGTAATGGAGCCCTGGTAGCAACAGAGCCCGACTTTATTTCAGCGCCGCAACGAAGAGAATTGGGCTCCGTGTCTTCCCGTGCCTCACGTGGTGGGTTTCCGAGGCACTGAACGCGGCCACTTCGCTCGTAGAACGAAGCCAAACGCGCTCCTGCCCACCCGAACATGGATACGCGCGTTGCATTGTCCAATGATGTGGCTTTGCATCACTCGTTCGCCCTGTTCCACTCCTAGATAGGCAGGGTAGCCGGCATCTGCCGGCATCTCTGCCAGTCGTCCAGAAATTTCTCGAAGTGCTTCGGCCCATCGGCTGGTGCTATCCGCCATCATGGCTACCTTAGATTCTTGCGCGCTCCCTTGGAAGAGGAATCGGCTGTCGCCTCGTAAGCTTGGGGGGTTTCGGATTTGGGTTTCGATAAAGGGTTTTGGCAGACATCGCAGTCTCAGGTTGTGGCCTCAGGATGTCTCAGGCTGGGCAGTACTGGAGCTGAGCCTACGGGAATGTGTTGCAGAGCTGCAGTGGTCTTGAGGTTGCCACGAGTCGGTCAAAGCCCGAACATTCGGCCCCAAAGTTTCGAGCTGAGGAACGTTGTAGCCCATATCACGGAAGTATTCTGCCGTTGTCACGCCTGGATGCAACGTTGCAGAAACTGCTGAATCAGTCTGCAAACGACCACCAAAAAGGTGCATACGTGCATTCAATATTCGCCTCTGCGCTTCCAAAAAGAATGCTCTTGCATGTATGTTGCAGAGCGATTGCCAAGCACAAAGTCACTACTTTCCGCTACGCTCGACCGCTGCCTGTGTAAATCGATGCTTCTCGCGCAGCCACCGGCATGTTCGACGTATTCGCCACAAGGGTGGTTCGCTGCATGATTGGCTCTTCCTGCACGGTCTCACATTTACGCACTTGGTCTTCCGCTAGACATATGCTGAGCTTCACCGATTTGGGGGTCTCCTTGCCGTCGATCATGGTCGTCAACTCGGGGAAGTCTGTGAGCACTTCTGCCATCTCATTGCCACGCTCGCCGCATCCGACCTCAAATCACGGGAGTTGGCAATGCCGAGCCTGGAGGTTCGCACAAGACTGGGAGGTCCGTTGCTGCCGGGGCGCATAGACCACGCAGTCAGCGTTCGAGTACTTCGACAATGCCTGGACTCACGACAGCTCAGGGTAGATCCTAAAGGGTCGCTGCGGTGCTGAACCGCGGGCTGGGACCGTGGGCCTAAGCCGACATTCCGTGTCTTGGACCAACAAGGCCCCGCCTGCGAAATGACCGTCTTGCCGCACCCGAAGGCTCCCGGCACTGCTGCCGTACCGCCCAGAGTGACGGGGAAAAGAGCGTCGATAACCTCAAGGGACTGGACCGACAGGACAGGATCGGGGTTTCAAGATGACGGCGGCTCTATCTCGCTCTCTCTCCTTCGTTCTTTCGTACCTGTTAGGTCTAGAGTTCCCCCACTTTCACAAAATTTCGGGGACGACGGCTTCAAGAGACTGCGAGCCTGGGAGCCTGCCTTTCAAAGGTTGGAAGAGGGAGCCAGGGTTTGTCCTGAGGGTTCCAGCCTGGCCTGTCTCTCTCTAACAATAATAGCAATATGATACTATTCATAGTATTTTTATTGCTATTATCTGATATTGTTACTATTCTATTATAATCTAGCTCTCTCTCTCTCTCTCTCTCTCTCTCTCTCCCGGGCATAGGGGTCGATCAAGACCCCCGGGCATCAAGCCCACCCGCATATTTTATGCAGGAGGAGGGGTGTGAAGAACGAGCATAATACAGCCAAGGCTCATGCCATAGAGTATACATCTCTCTCTCTCTCTCTCTGACAGCACTCGTGCTTGCTCGCTAACTGACCCATGCGAGATGCTGTCTTTTCTTCTTAGCCTGTGCTGCAACAGCTAACTGCTTCACCCAAGTCACACGCTCGCAGGTAAGCAGGGCTTCCTTACCCTGGAGCTTCCTGGGACACTGCTTTGCCGGATTAACGTAACGACAGGATCAGGGCACCATGCAAACTGCAGGCGGTACAGCAGCGGGGGGATTGTGCTCCGTGAATGTGCCAAGGAGCTCCACAACAGGTCGTGCCTCTCGCACTGGCCATCTCCTTCGTGTCGAGATCTCTACCAGTCTCAAACTGCCACCGACGCCCCACGGCTTGAAAGTTCAGCTCTGCCAAGTCGCTGGAACAGCTCGACCTTCATCGCTTTTCCGGCCTCCTCAACCTCTACCACAGCCGTCTGGATTGTATACTTGCCCGCAGGCATCACCTTGGTCACGCCTCAGCTTCGCACACGTGTGCAGGATGAACAAAAAGGCAGTTACGTTGTTCCATGCTGTTCCTTCCCCTTTTTGCCCAACGTTGCCATGGCACGTCCCTTCACGCCAGGGGGAACCATGATCATGTGTCTCTTGAACAGCCTGAGACTTTGAGTTGACCCCGGCAAGCTCTGGAAAAGACTGTGATCATCGAATTCTCTTACCCATGCTTCACTGCCAAGTGAACGCGACAAGAAGCACATTCAAGGGAGTTCAGTGTATCAGAGCATCAGCAACCCTTCTTGCCGGCATGACACCCGTTCTCACGAACCACGCCGACGACATCACCTCCGGTGACCAGGTCGCCCACCTCGCGAGGGCCAAACGTTCGCGTGCTGTCGCGGACGGTCATAGCAACACAACTCTGACAAAGCAACTACGATGAACTTGTCTGATCTGATTCACCTCCGACTCAAACTGCCTTGATGTTGTTCTCTGGCGTATAGTCCCACTGCTTCTCGCGATCCAGGTTTGGCACATCTACCCCTCGCGGGACGAAGACGCTCTGTGCAAGCTGCTGAATTCGCTCCAGTGGTCGCTGGATGCCGTCCTTAATTCAAGACACAGAAACTTAATTGACTTGTTCATCACATCTCGTCGTTGCGAATCTTTGCTCTACTGGCGAGCTGCATAGATTCCGTCAAGGATTCCAGGACCCAACTCCAGGGAAAGTGGCAAACCCGTCTTCACCAGGGGGTCGCCAACTGTCAAGCCGGAGGTATCCTGTCACAAAAATCTCGCCAAGCAGACGCTCAAAACGAAACCTAGCAACAGCTCCTCTCTCACGCCCCGACCGGACCTCGTACACCTGGATACTCGCCGTGTCGCCCTCGAGCCGGATGATCTCACCCACCAGCCGGTCCTTGCCCACTCGGACCACCTGAAGAGACCCACGGCTGAAGGGACTGAAGGGACATGCAGTCGCCAAAGGCTTGATAGTCATCCTCGCCTCGTACATCTTCGTGCCTGACATGTTTTCAGCGACCACCAAGGGGCCGGACACCTTCATCACAGTTCCTGCCATGGCAAAGGACTGTCAAAGATTTGGCCAATTCTGCAGCCCCCGGCAACTCGTCGATGCCTGTGGCCGACATGGTGCCAAAATTGTAGAGGCAAAAAGGTCAGAAAGGCTGAAACTTGAAGGAAACTCCTGTCTTTTTTGAGCCCTGGTCTGCGCAACAGTCAGAGTTCTTGATTCTGCTGGTTGGTGCATTCTCGCGTCTTCATGTCCAACAAACTGGTGTGGAATGCCATGCTTGAGGTCGCGGCCTGGGAACCATAGAGACCCGCTTGCTCTCCACGATTGCTGACGAATTCACCCTCGCAGCTTTCGTAGAGAGTGTCCTGGCAGGCCATATGACTTCCCCTGCTGCAGGCAGAATCTTTCGCTGACCTGGACATCTGATGCTCTGCGATGTCGAGCATGCCATTGAGCTTGAGCGCTTGTGGGCGCAACCTGTTCACTCTGCCACGAGTTGCCTCGCTATGGCGATAGACGATCTGCCAGCGGCCACTCAACAGTCGGTTTTGTTCTCTGGAAGCAAAGCACGTCTTGGCAGCTCCAAACAAGCACTTCCAGACAGTGCCCGTTTTGGGCTCCCGGCAAGGGAACCCAAAATGGGATGAGCCCTGAGACCGTCTACACAAAAGGCAGACTTCAAAGCGACTCAGTGCCCATCCGAGCCCTGAAGCTGGTTGCTGGTCGTAACCCATTCTTATCAGTATGGCCGTGCCGAAAACTGACCAGTCTTCAGAGGCTGTGAGAGCCAACAGTCATGCCCGCACATTAGCCAGAAGACTGTCCAAGCTCCTATCCCCAGGAACTGTGCCCGTTCAATCGTTCAGTCCAAGACTAGACAGGAATCTGAAAGAACTGCCGCACCACTGAACAGCATAGAAGAATGCCGCAGCACGTTGCGCCGTGGCAAGCCTCTTGCAAGACTTGCACGGGCTTCGCGGAGTGGTATCATGTCGCCAAATCCCGGAAGCCCTGCCGCAGCTCGTCAGATCAACTCCTGGGAGTGACGCGCAGCTTCATCGCAACCAGGAAGCGCTCATCCTCCGAAACAGAACCTAGCGGCGACAAAACCGAAAGATGCCATGTCCATTTTGAGATTGCATCGAGCAAATGCTTCGCCAGCCTCCATGCTCAAGGTCCATGGGCCCCATGGTGCCACCCGAGTTGATGCCACGAAAGCTCCTGGGATTGGTGTCCGATGCCTGGGCACGAACCTTATCGTCAATCTTCAGACACTGATGCTTGAAGATCACAAGCAACTTCGGCCTTGACGGTGGTATCCACAAGGGCGTCGTAGGGTGGCGCTAGGGCAAAGCTGAACTTGTGGAACAAGTAGGACAAGATCAGTCTCATTTCCTCAGTCGAGCTTCCATGCGCCAGTTTACTAAGGAGAAGACGTCCGACAAATCACACGTTCTCGAGTGTTCCAAAGCACATGTTTTGTCGAAGGCAGCCAACACATGATGCCCGTAGCAGAGCTTTTTCCAGCGTGAGCCAAGAAGCCATCTGTGCAAAGTTCTTTCCCAAGCAGCTGCGAGGGTTGTGCGCAAAAGGTGAGAAGCGGGCGGACTGCGGGGTGCGCGCGGCCATCGGGCAACCCACGCGGGCGAGCTCCTGGAACGTACCAAAACAGCAGTCCCATCCTGGGATCATATCGCTACGTTACCCTCTGGCCTCAGAAGCAAAGCTCCGCCAAGGGTTGAAGGTGTCCTTGGCGTCTTGTCAGAAAAGTGACCCGCTTCTTAGTGTCCTTTGAAATCACCGGGTAATGTCTGTATTCGATGTGGAGTCTCCGCATCTGCTCCCCAAAGCTCTGGGTTTCGATGACGACACCTGCATGAAATCCGCCAGACATGCAACTGCAATAAGACGCGCATCAACGGCTAGCCGCTGACCATGATGTCAATTGACGCCGGTATACACCCGCACCGTTTCGCTGAGACGACTACCAGTTGCTGATGGTCACAAACGTGCCCTTGGGAAGAGTGACCTATCAAGCATGCGGGAGTCATAGAGATGGGATCAACACGGCACTGCCCAGGCACCTGGACAGCTATTACCTGCACTTGCACTGACGGCCTTGTTTTCGCCTTTGGCGCTGAGCTCTTCTGCAAACCTGGGCGACTGCACAAGTTCCGCCAGTACCTGTCTTCTTCTTTCGATGAGTGCCCCTCGCTCTAGCCAAGCACCCCGCTGCAGTTGTCTGAAGGTGCCATTTGCCACGGCAGGCCACAAACGGAGCGTCCTTAGATTTGCACAGAAGACACAACAGAACCGTTACGTGAGTCCGGGACCAACAACGATTCCGAGGGCTGCACTCCGTGATGCATCGGTCCAAGACATCAAACTTGCTCAAGTCCTGAAAGCATGTTGTTCACAAGGGATCAGTCCCATGTTTCTAGATGGTTTAAGCTGCAAGCAATGTCACAAGCAAACAAGTGAATGCATCCACCTTCTCTATGAACCCTATGCCGCCCTGTGCCCCAGATCCTGGTAGGTTGGGTCACGCCCGTTCAGGCACCGGAAGAAGTGGTCCACTTCCTCCTTCTCACAAGAACAGTACATCACGCCCGAAGCGTGTCGGTCGCCGTAGCCCTGACAGGCCTGGACCTTGCGCTGTATGTCCGGATGGCGGGCAAGCTCGAAGGTCAGCCAAGTCATGGTGTGACCTCTCAAGCATGTCGAGCAGTTCATTCAGTCTGACATTTTGCGGCATCTCACCTGTGGTGTCATGGCCCGCAAAGAGGATCAAAAGCAGATTCCTTAGAGTCTGAGGGACAGCATCAGGTCTTGCAAGGAACGACTTCTTTGACTGAGGCATCTTGTCTGACAAGATTCCCGTAGTCAGTGCTTGCATGGAAATTCCCTGTCTGCAGGGCCCTTGATAAAGGTCCTGCCACATACATCAGTGACGACTGCTCTCAGCGGTGACAGTTTATGGTCGTCTTACTCCCGTCGTGCCTTTTACAGGACATCCGTCGGAAGGAAGGCCTGCAATCCAGAGTTCGGGCTCCAACTTCCCTCGATGTGGCACAATGACAGTCTGAGTCTGCATGTCGAACGTCGTCGGATGCTATGTAGATGGTTGCGGATGGCCTAAAGTTCGATCCTCTTGTGCCACCTTCATGATCTCCTTCCTCAGATTTTCTAGCGCCAGCTTCTCGGGCACACAACAAGCCGACATGCAGAGGCCGCGGATTGCATGCTGCAGGTCTTATCGTGGCTGAGTGCCGCTGATGCACATCGCATTGCTCAGCTCACCGAGTTTGGCGTCTGGATGGAACATGAAGGTCTTCCGAATGCCTACGCCAGAATACAGTAATGCAGACTCCCATGTGTGTGCCTCACGGTCTACAACACGGCTACAACGGCAAACGGCCTTGGTTGGTCTCCTCCATCAAGGACTCCGGTGCTCCCAAAAGGGCCAGCTGCAGTTGGGCCTGTGCTTCGTGCCTCGATTCTGCTCCCTGTAAGGTTCCGACTCTAGGCAAGCGATGACAGACACAGTCACACGGTGCGGGCACAGTTCTTGATGTTCTTGCAGGCACGTGGCAACAAGAAATCGCTCATGTCGACCGGCTGCCCGTCTTTGGCCAGGCTGCCCAATCGATTGGCACAGTCCTGCAGCTCTTCTTCCATGTTGCTACGGCCTGGCCACTGTACGATAACCTCAACCTGACATACCCGAGCACGCTGGGCCTTTGCACGTGCAAGGGACACTGGCAAGATCTCCGCGAGCGACCTGAGCAAGCTCTTTTTCTTAAGGCTCGGGTATCTGGAATTCCATAGCCTCAGACCTGAACAAAAACCACATACACGCACATGCTGGCTTACTTGCTCACTTACCCCGTCTCACTCCCTGATTCACTCAGTCAATCACTCACGTACTTACTTACTTACTTGCGTGTCTCACTTACTTACTTGCTTGCTTGCTTGCCTACTTTACAAATACTTCCGTACTGACTCACTGACCTTACTGCAGAACTTACTTACATGATTACCTGCATACTTATCCACTTGCATGCTTGCTTGCTTGCTTACCAGCCTGCCTGCTTGCATACCTACTCGCTTACTTACTTTTTCTGTGTATCGATGCTCTCTCTTCCTTTCCTTTTGGCGTCCCTTACTTACGAGCTTACTGTTTGCTGTCTTTCTATTTCTCTGTGTTCTTCCTGTATGTCGTTCCTTCCTTCGTTCCTTCCTTCGTCCCGTCATTCCTTCTTTCTTTCTCTGCTCCCTTCCGTCCTTACTTACTCTACTGCCCTACATTTTACTTGCTTACTTGCTTAATTCTCATTGATCCGTTAATCTATCTATCTATATGTCTTTCTATCTTTCGACCTACGTATTTACCTATCTACCTGTCTATCATCTACCTATCTATCGTTATTCATCTATCTTGCATGTACGCACGCCGTACGCACAAGACACATCATACATACCATACATACTATCCATACCATCCATACATGCGTACACGCGTACATGCAGACACACATACGTACAAACGCACGCGCACACACACACACACACACACACACACACGCACGCACACACCAACCTACCCACACCCAGCCACCCACCCACCCACCCACCCACCCACCCACCCACCCACCCACCCACCCACCCACCCACTCACTCACTCACTCACTCACTCACCTACCTACCCACACAAATACATGCATCCATGCATACATACATACATACATACATACATACATACATACGTACGCATATGCATACATGCGTACATACATACCTACACACTTGCCGATATACAGACTTGCAGACATACAGACATTCAGATGTTCCTACACACCTGATTACGTACCGAACGACATGCTTACGTACATCAAAACTAGTCACATAAGTTTGCAAGCAGCGGAATGAGGCCAAAACGAGAGAGGGAGGAAGGCCTCGACAAGATGCTGTCGTTGCTCCCGCCAATGCCTCGGCAAACTGTCAGCAAATGCAGGCAGATGAAGTTCCGGTTCAGGATCACGCATTTAGATCGGGAGCGAAACAACAACCACCAGAATTTATGACAAGAAGCTCATTGTCTGTAGTCGAGATGATGCTGTCCATGAGGACTGGCCAATGTGCAAGCATGTGATCTTTAAGCGAGGCACTCCATTCGCGGGTGCGCACGAACTGCTCTTGCAAAATGCCTTTAATACGATCTGCCTTGCTTTGATTACAACACCTGTTTTGAAAGCTCCCGTCTACAAGCAGAAGCTGTGGAATACCTATGGTTTAGCAGTGAGCCTCCGAAATTGGGCTCCTTGCGCACGTGAATGCGGGCGACTCGTTCAGCATCTTCAGGATCAGCAACAATGACACGCGCCACGATCCTCTGCACCTTGCATTCGGAATATGGATGCTACATCAATCCACGATCATGCCTGGGAACTTGTGGTCGTTGCCTGGCCTACAAAAAGAGGTTCTGAGTTCCTCGCAATCGCGCTGTCCAAAGGCGTCAACTGCTTCTCTGGAGTGATCTTCTCCGTGACTTTACTGTGCATGACGACCGACGGAACCACAATGTTGCTTCCAAGGCCTTTGTCACCATAACCTCGCGTCAAAAGCAATCGTGTGAAAGCAGTCCCTATGCGGGACATGTGGTCGGTAGTTGCCACAGAAGCTACCGCACCAGCGCATTCATCGATGCATCATGGCCTCATGCCCTTGCTGAATTGCTGCTCGGAGGCGTTCCTGGTAAGCAGCATAAAGCCTCAGACTGGCACTTAGCTGGATGCGCTTAAAGGCTCCAGCTGTCCGGCATCCTAAACTCTGAGAAGCAGATGCAGGGCCAGAGCGCCGGGGAACCAAAAACGTCCGGAGTGCATGCTATTCAGCGAACGGTGAATGCTGATGCTTTCGGCAACATTTACTTGGTTGCATCGTTGTGATTTCCGACACTCGCCGAGATCGACACCGAGCACCGATTTCGACGCCCACTGCTGGTCGAAACAACCAGTCGGGCTTCGCAATTGTGATGTGGCACCGCGGTAGCAGCTCCGTTGCATCGCTGAAGATGAACACTATGATCGTTACCGCAGGACTCGACCGCAATTTGTCACTCTACATCTGCCTTGCGACGGTCGAGCCACACGTGCCCAACCTTTGGATGCACGCAGGCCCGGTTCCGAAATGGTGTGGACATGTGTGGACACTCAACCAGTTGGTGCTCGAGCCCATGCCAGGGCCAGACCGGACATGCCAAAGCACCATTGTGGACGCCGCTCCAGCTCCATGAACATCTCGCCGTCACGAATGAGACTTGCCATGTCCAGCACTGAAGTGCGCCCCATTTCACAAGCACCGGTCTCGGCAAGCTGCGCCATGCGCGCTGGCGAGCAACACAAGCCAGAACAAGCCGACACAACACTAGCGACGCCGTCAACTTTTCAAGCGCACTCGCACGTTCAAGCATGTTGGCCTCGAAAGTCTCCTTTCACCGTGCACTTGGCACGCACAGCAGGGTCGAACCACCATGCCCCACCACCCGCGTTAGCCCATTTGCAATGGTGTCATCCGGCAAAATGCCAGGTTGGCCTCAACGCGTGCGCACTGCCCCACACACCCGACCACGGTGCGACGCCGCATAATCAAAAGCAGTGCTGGGTTGAGTTAAGGCGAGTAACGCTCTTCAATTCACACCACATGCTGCACCACAATCCACGACGAACCAACACAACCAAGCAATCCACAAGGTCAACACACAAGTGCTCCGTCAGACAAAAGCACAATCAGTACAGAAGTGCCCTACGACGGCTTCCACGACTGCCGCCGTCAAGAACGAGACTTGCCCCGTCAAGCACTGCAATGCGCACGATCTTACAGGCACTAGCATCGGCAACCTGCGAAACGTGCGTTAGCCTGGCGTTAGCGAAGCCGCCACAACACAAGCGACGCCGTCAGCTTTTCTAGCACATTCACACTTGCAAACATGTTGGCTTCAGGGGTCTCCTCTCACTGTGCACTTGGGCTGCCCCTTTGCACGCACAGCTCGCAGCCACGCTATGCAGGGTCCAACCACCATGCCCCACCACCCGCGTTAGCCCATTTGCGGTGGTGTCATCTGGCAAAATGCCAGGTTGGCCTCAAGGCGTGCGCACTGCCTCACACCCGACCACCGGTGCGACCCCGCATAGCCAACTGCAGTGCTGGGTTGAGTAAGGCTCTGCAGTTCCCACCACATGCTGCGCCACAAACCACGACCAAGCAATCCACAAGCTCAACACACAAGCGCTCTGATCGTATCTCCTCTCAGCAGCGCGAATTAAAGGCTCCCAGCGAATCCGCCGATTGCAAAACGTTTTGCAGTATCTTGCGCCTGACACAGATGGGGTCTGGCATGGTGTGCGACTGGGATGGGTCCGGCATGTATTCAGTCGAGGGCTAACTCTTCAAGCGGTTCCTGCCGTCGTCCGACGACGTGTGACCGCGAATGTCTCGGGACAGGCTTCTCCGCGGCAACATGCCCAGCAAAAATTCAAAAGCAAATCCCAGGCCCAAACCCAACAGACAGGCCAAGCTCCAGCGACGGGCATAGCCACGGGCAAACCAAAGCCGATTTCGGTTGCACCAATCTGAGATGGCAAGCCCTTTTGGAGCCCAGAAGGGCTTGCGACTCAGGAAATTGGACTTAGAGTGGTCACATTTTGGCGAGATTTCTGGCATGGGCAAGCTCACAGCTCGCACAGTCCGCCTCTGCCAAGGGATGGCGTTGCCTACGAAGAAATGTCCAGACGACGCCGAAGAACATCACTAGGTCTGGCTCTACAATCTGGCGCTGAAATAAGTGCTCTTTTCGTACGAGTAGGACCAGGAATAAAAAGTGCTCACCTGGCACTGACAGTTCCTGTCAAATTGATGAGTGATAGCGACTGCTGCAGGAAGCAAAGCACAAGCTAGCCAAGAGCCAAGTCACTGCAGCTGGATCCCCTCCTGCTGTGCCATCCAGTCCAGCTCCAAAAGCTTCAGCTTGTCCTGTCTGCGGCTCGCAGTATCATCACGGTTGCCTTAACGTGGAGCCTGGCGTGCACCCCTTGAATCCATACCGTCCTCGCGTGTCTGGGCGTCAGCCCAAGGTCCCGGCAGCAGCGAGAGCGCTGCCAGGTAGCCCTTGGCCTGCACGAGCCGCGGGGGGGCGGGCGTGCCCAAGCGGAAGGTGCAAGGCAGTTGGCGGCGGGCCTCTGCTTTCTCCAACTGCTTGCCCAGACCTGTTCCTCAGTGGAGGTCTACATCACAAAGCTCTTTAGCAAGAGCGCAAGAGCTTCAATGCATGCCACGCCATGTTGCGAAACTTCTCAAATGCTTTCAGAGCTGCGTTTGGAATACGGAGGCTGCATCATTAGCACTTCATGCCTTGGGCTACAGTGGGGAGAACTGCAAGGCTCGCGCACTTCAAAGCCGGCTTCAGAATCACGATGCCATGTCATGTCAATGTCATGTCAGGACACAGAGTCATCGATGGCATCTCTCCAGTGGTCCGAAGCCTCTAGGATATTGCCACACAACAGTGCACCTCTCACGGCTGCTACTGGTGGGCCTGTGGATATCCAATATGTAGGTCCGGATGATGTCCACGTTACTCTTCCTGACATGCTGACATGACAAGTGATGAAACATGCTCAAGCTTGGTGCCAGGAGCATAACATGGCCGGCTTTGTGCGAATTCTGACTCCTGCCTTTGTTTCGCATCTTCTGATGGCTGTGCCGAAGAAGCAGCAGCGGCGCAGCTCTCTGGGGAGAGGCCGAGCTCATCGCCTGCCTTGGCAGCCCCACAGAAACAAACAACAACAACAACCGCCTACCACAAAAAGGACTGGCGCTAGAGGTCGAAGGCGAGTTGGGGGCAAGCGGCAAGGAGGTGGCGGGAAATCCGCCGCAAGCGGTCCATGGCTCGCAGCTCACGGCTCACGGATGGGCTCGCGGGGCAGCAGAAAGGAAGATCAGCCCAGGGCGGCCCCCGATTTGGTATGCTGCCGGTGCGAGGCAGTGCTCAGGATGCGATCTCTTTGGTGCTTGAACTTCTTGAACTTGCGAAGGCTTGGGCCGGGGCTCGAGCCGAAAGCTGTGAGCACTGAGAATCCAGAAATCCAGACAATCCCAGCGGATCTGCCGAGCTCCCTGAGTCAGGTGAAGCCTCGATCTCCGGCAGCTGGCGCCAGGGTCGTGGCACCTGATTGAATCCTAGAGTTTTTTTGAGTTCTCGGAGTC
Source organism: Symbiodinium sp. CCMP2456 (assembly GCA_905221635.1). Classification (NCBI taxonomy): domain Eukaryota; class Dinophyceae; order Suessiales; family Symbiodiniaceae; genus Symbiodinium; species Symbiodinium sp. CCMP2456. The sequence goes on from CAJNDV010013114.1 coordinate 41,797, forward strand.
GATCCAAGTATCACAGATCCCTTGCTTCGTGATCGAGGTCTGCGCTGTCCAGTTCGGAGTCTCCGAAGCCATGGCGGTACGAAAGAGGGATATCGAGCTTGAAGGGGGCTTGGATATCAGCCCTGCTGAGCGAACCCAAAAGAACCTTGTCGCCTTGTCTGCTTGTCGATGTGCCGGCAATACACTGCTAGTGCCAGTTTCGCTCGTTGGAGGAGCGTCCAGCACTGCACTAATCTGAGACATTGCTGAGCTGCATTCCGTAAAGCTCAAACCGAGGGGCAATGGCTGCTCGCACTGGGACTTTGGATTTAGGCACTGAGAGAGCTGCTTATATCCGCAGACCTACGGACAGGACAAATGCTCTTCATTTCCGAGTCAAGCAACGCTTTGCAGTCTGAGTTCAGTACAACATCTACGAACAGTGAACAGGGGTGGCCGGCCAGCCATACAGGATACTATCGACGCAGCACTGAGGAATTTCAAAGACGCTGATATTCAATGACATTCACCATCACGGTCCGCCCTACATGCTGAGTCGGAAAAAAGACTCGCGCTTCTAACGAGCTGAGCTCTCAATCCTCTCGATAGCCTTGCGAACAGGAGGGACAACAACAGTCGAAACAGCGGACACGGCAGAGAGCCACTCCAAACGTCGCACCGACCGCTGGTCTGAACTTTGTCTTCGGCTTTGCATTCTGGGCTACGGGACTGACTGGTCGGGTGGGAGAGAACACGTTGCTCCCAATCCTCCTCACCTGCCTCTTCCTCTCCCTCTTCCTCATCAGCAATCGCAGCTTGCCAACTGCTCCACCAACAGAGATTGCTTGCTGTGTCGATGTTTGCTGAGTGAGTGCAGACATCTTGCACAGCTTCGACACGACGATGGTGGAAAGGAAAAAGACGTGCCGAGTCAATGGCACGAACAAGCTCGAAACACAACAAGAAGCTTCTGCCAGGTCACCCCAGTAGCGCCCAGTCAGGTTTGCATTCTCGCCAACGGACGCACGGCCAGGGCCTGAGAAACCCAGAACGGCTGCCCAATCTTGGGTTGTTCGAGAACCTTCGGAGTCTTCTCTCAGTGTCTCTTGCGTAACCTTCCCTTCCGCAACAGGCATTGATTACCCAAATGTGGTCAAAATAAGGATGAAGTCAGCAGTATGGAGTACGGCGCTATCGTGCACCGTGAAGCCGAGTGCTCGGGGGGTCCGCTCCAATTCCAGCATTCTCTCCACTCAGCGGAACGGCTCCAAGCGCTCTCTGCGTCTCTTAGCCGTCCACCGGATCTTGCAACCGGTGAGCTCTGCGAAGACCTCGTGAAAGAATGAGAGGCATGCATCTGTGCGTCGTGGGGGCCACTTGATCTGTAAGAACGGAGCAAGTGGCTCCAAATACAACATATCCCAAAGTGCAAATGAATCTGTGTCAAACCCGAATGAGAAAAGAATTGAAACGAAGGGCTTGAAGACTACGACGGCGAGGAAGCAGGCCAGCACCAGCACTGCGTCGACGTTCGGGTTCGCAACAACCTGCGCAGCTACTACTTGGATACACCGCTGGAGCATACCTTGAGGCAGACACTCGTTTATACTACTCTGAGCTTGCATGAGGTGACAACTCTCCTTTCACTTGCCTCGTAGTGTTCAGCCGGCAGTTTGCCAGCTGGCCGTCGGACCGCAGTGGCCTCGGAATGGCGAAAGCTTGGGGTCAAGGCCATGGCAGAGAGCCCAGACTTCAGAGCCGCTCACCCTTTCGAGGACACGTCCACCGGAAATCGAGGTCATCTTGTAGTCTCTGCGGTCCTGGCACAAGGCTTCAGGGAGCTAAGGTTTGCGATGCGAACCGCCTCTGCACATCACTCCTGACGAGTGCTGACGGCCTCGGGACAAGCATCAGTGTTCAGGCAGGCTTTGCCATGCAAACAAGGCTCGTCAACTTTGCCATGAAGGCACAGCGAGAGAGATACAAGTAGAGAGAGTGTGCCACCTCTTCCCCAGTGAAGTGTGACTCGGCTTTCTCGGCTCAAGGCCAGGAGTGGTCGCCCAGCCCGGTCGCGAAGAGTATGCTGAAGGCACTCGGGACGGTCTCCCTCCTGTCTTTATACATATTATATATATATATATATATATATTTATTTATATTTATATTTATTTATTTATTTATTTATATTTATATTTATATTTATATTTATATTTATATTTATATTTATGCATACACCAGTAGTCACTTCGAAAGCTGCTTGCTCGGCAAGAATGGGAGCCTGGACTAGCGTTCCGAAGTGAGTTCCGTCGCTGCCAAAGACTTCTTTGGCCTTTTGTGCAGAGCACTCACAACGAAAAGATACGCATGAAGCCCCCAGAAGCTGAGCTGGGAACAGAGGTCACAATTGCCAAAAGCGTGCCTCAGAAACATCTCCTTCTGCAACGTCGACGACAAACACATCTGTCTTGGGCTCGCCAGGAGTGACTGTTGACTGGTAACTGGCTTGTGCGGAAAATTGCACAAGGCACCAGCCACAGTCGTTACTTCGTGGGTCAATGCCTGGTGGGGAGGCCTGCAACTGCCATGCTGCCAGGGTGCCTGCACTGTGTAAGGAGATCTGCACCTCCATGTCACGCACGAAGCAAAACTGAAGAAAGACACGTGGACAACAACCCAAAAGAACAGCTAATCTGCATTCAATGCCGCCTTCCGTAAGCCATTTTCCTGCGTGAGCGCAGCCGTGAGCAACGGTACGCCTGGGGAGCACACTAGGCACAGGTAACCCCACCCTGCCGTGCAGCCTTCCTCAACCCTTCCAGGTGTGCCGGCCTGACAATCCAAGCACATCCACCTCGAACTGGTCGTGAAACAGCGGCGAGACCGGCACTGCCAGCCGTGTATGTGCGGCTGGAATCACAAGAGGCGGGTAGATAGTGGGCAGCTCCGGGTACCAGTTGTCGCCTCCCCAAGCACATAATCGACATGCCCCATCATTGATTGCCACGCTGAGTGTGTCACTTTTTTGTCCCTCTAGTGCATCTGGACGGGCCAAAAACTCCCGATAGTTACAGAGATTTAAATAGATCACAATACCCCAATGCCTCAACAAGAAATGTCGCCTGAAGATCCCCTGACGGCACCTGTGGATTTTCGCGCGGTCAAGCTCAATCTCATCGATGAAGGTGGATTCATTGGGTTCAACGACCGCACGGAGCCAGCTTCGAGGGTTGGGCGCTGAGACATTGCAGGATACATCCTGAGCTGCAGATTTGTCTTTGGAATCCATTTGAAGACACTGGTTATGCGACTGACAGGTAGCGCCAGTCCGAATGATCATGGTGCATGCTTACAACGTTCATTTGAGACCCACATGCTACAAAAAAGTTGTGCGAGGAGTCTCGGAGGCGATTGGTCTTTGTGGCAACAAAAGACGGCCTTTTGCTCTAAGCGTAACACAGCTGGCAACAGCTGCAACGTAAACATGCTTGAGTAAGTAAGTGCCTACGAAGATATACATGCGTCCCAACTAGTTCTAACTTTCTCCCCTGAACCTTGTGCACATCGACTTCATCGGATGGCTACTCAAATCGAGGCTCTGTCTGCCTGAAAGCAGTTGTCCAGCATGTCCATGCTGCCTTCCCGCCAGCATTCTGTGATCTCTTCCTCGGTACTGTCTTTGTCATGTTTGCAGGTCTGCTTGCGAAGAAATTGCACCGATTGACGGTCATGCCGTGCTGAAGCCAGGCTGAACTGAAATCACAGCTACCAATATTTTGCTTGTCTGTTGCACCTGTCATTTCATGGTACCACATTGGACTCTTTGTGACGCTCGCTGCCCAGTCCGACAGGAGATGCTGCCAAATCATGCCAGGCACATGATGCTTCATCGTGTTAGATTGGCTCCAAGCCTATCTACCCCACGATTGACCAGTTCATAGCCACATGTTGCCAAATATAGCCAAGGCGCCATCATGCTTGTCCTCACTGGGGATGCATGCCATCCAGTACAATCCAAAGACCGACGCTAGAAAGATGGTGGTGAAGATCAGGGCCTTGTCAGCTCAGCAACAGCAATCAAGCTCCAATGTGGGGCAGCGTGTCCAGTGACTCTAGTGACTCCAGTGATATCGCGGAGCACTGTCGTGCATGAAAGGAAGCGAAAATTGTTCTCAACCAATCTACCCCACACAACCCATCCATTCCGAAGTCTCTCCGGTGCTGTCTACTAAGCATGGGTCGAGCTTCCTGTCCTCATGTAGGCACAGAAACGAAAAATCAAAATTGTCAGAACGCCAGAAGCCAAAGTGAGACAGACAGCAGCTTTTTGCGTCAGATTTGGACCCAGGCTCCTTCTCCGGCGGGTTCCCCCCCCCTCGGGTTGCTGGGCAGGGCGGCGAGCTTTTGCCTGAGCAGACCCCTCTAAAAATACACGATGGAACCACCAGCAGACTAGCACATGCACACAAAGCATTAAAAGTTGGGGAAAAAGCCCCGTTATTTGTGAAACGAACCAGTAAACTGATCCTTGGCTGGCGCACACGACGAAATGTAGCTCACAGTCAATCTGTACACTTGTCGGAATCCTGTCCTGAAAAAAAGTCAGGGAACTCTACTGCTTCACTGATTCACTACCTCCGCCCCATCCAGCCAAAGACTGGCCGCACTGGGTCTGGAGCATTCAGGACATGGGTTAAGACGGCCCAACGCGATGTCCATGAGCCCACTGAAATTCATGCTGCGGAGCACTCCTGACAACTCATGGGCCACTCTGCAGGGCACAACAGGGTTGGCCCCAGAACGAACAAGATGTTTGAAGCGTTGATGAGCCAGTTCAATGACTGGTCGGGGATCACCGGCTGACAGCTCCCAATTTTCAACTTGTGCTCGTAAGTAGGGCCACAACAACCGCCAAATTTGTGAATCGTTCAAGTCACGCAACTGGGCACGTTGCTTCTTGTCTGGAAGACTTTGCAGCTGCTCATGCTTTTCATGACATTGATTGCAGCGCTCGCCGTAACAGCAGTGGCCCTTGGCGAAGAAACGGCATGGCCGCGCGCACAGGTTTGGATGTCCTATAGAGCCTGCAGAATAAGATGCTGCCTCCGAATGGCTGACATCATCTTGAGAATTGCAGCGTTGCGCTTCACCCATCCGAGCAGTAGCCCGTGCATTGGTCATCGTTCCAATCGGAGGGCCATCCAACCAGGCGTCTCTTCTTGGCATGACCGTCGCTACGGTACTACGGGCTCTGACTTTTCATCATCTACCGAAAAAAGTTGTTTGCCGTAAAACGGCTATCCCGGCAGATTGATCATAGTCACAGGCCTCATGCCAAGAGTCTGCAGTGAATGCACACAAGGATAGCGCCGTGCCTGCCATGCCCCACCAGCAATGTTGTCTTGGACCACCTGCATGCATGTGTGACATGAGCACGGAATAGTTATTGGCCCTTGGTTTCACCACCTGTTTTCCTGTCTTCGCCCCTGCCTGTGGCAGATATCTCTCCCATGATTCGCTGCTTACTACTTTGCGTTTGGCCAACTCGTCCCTACGATTACAACTAAGTCCTGCAAGTTCTTCGTGCCGCATACATGGGTGAATTGGCGCCTACATGCCACTACATGCATGCATGCATACATACTTAAGTACGAGCATCTACATACTGCATATAATGTGTGAGTGTGTCGCTATGTGTCGCTGGCTCTCTCTTTCTTTCGCAGGCCTTCTTGACAAATTGAAGGTGAACACCAAATCAACTAGTCTTGTTCGGTCGGCATCGAAACGGAAGCAAGGGAAAGTCTCACTAGTTTCAGCAACATACACTTCGAAGCAGAATGCAACCTCGCCCGAGCCCTGTGCTGGCGAAACAAAACTACACTCGCACCTTCCGGGATCCGTTGGCACTCCCGCTCTCTCGGTGGAAATCTCTCTCGCTCCGTCTCCCACTGTTCGAGAAACTCAAGCCAGAGCAGCTCCCCAAATGAAGTGCCTCCTTGTACAAACTCCATTGCCCGGCGCTGGCTTTCTCCATAATGGCCACAAGGCCAGAGCTTGCTTCCTCAGTGCAATCCATCTCCGAATTTCCCAACCTGTTCTGGAACAGAAAGCTTCTCGGAATCTCCAGGCGAAGGTTCTGATCTCTGCGTCGACACGAGGGACACAGGGCCAATGGCCTACCGGTCCAGAGGTGTCATTGTGCATGCATGCCTATGCACACATCCATGTGCTTGTGTGTGCGTGTGGTTGTATACATGTATGTTCGGGCGGACTAGTCCGTTACCCTAGGGTTGTGGGGAGTGCTCGGTCGGAAAGCCCTCGCACACGCGCTTCACTCTTTTTCTAAGCGGTTGCAGAAAGTCCGGAGGTCCGGTGAAACCCTGTCCGGACAGGTTACGGGAACCAGGTCCTCTTTTGGCTGCGGTCGGACCGACCTGCCAAAGAAAGGAAACGGTGAGCTCTGCGGACAGTGTGAAACTCGGACCACGGAAAGGTGAGACAAGTGAACGGAGGGCAGCGGACGGAGGACTATCCGACTACCGGTCGCCCTATCCTCGAGGAGGAGAAAGGGGACGGCGGCGGGTAGAAGAAGAACGACCGACCGTCCTGAGAGCCGATGGCTGAGCGGACGGTCGGTTGCCGTTGCGTCCTAAACCAAACATGACTGATCAAGCTCAGTAACGTTCGGGCGGACTAGTCCGTTACCCTAGGGTTGTGGGGAGTGCTCGGTCGGAAAGCCCTCGCACACGCGCTTCACTCTTTTCTAAGCGGTTGCAGAAAGTCCGGAGGTCCGGTGAAACCCTGTCCGGACAGGTTACGGGAACCAGGTCCTCTTTTGGCTGCGGTCGGACCAAAGATGATCGAGCCGCATGCTTGACCCGACAGGGGAACCGCACCAAAAGGAACTCAAGCAACGGCAGCGGGCAGAGCTAAGAAGCACAGAATCCAGAGAAAGGCTCGGCCGACGGATAAAATTGCATGGCAGGAGTGGCCGACATGATCGACCAGTCGATGTCGACGGATTGCGAGGGTGTAAACCCGAAGGAGGCCGGGTCGGAGGCACGGCTGAGACCATCGGCAACGTCATTGGAAATCCCAGGAACATGATCCACGTGTACGGAGATCCGCAAGCGCTCCAGCAGTCTGAAGAAGGAGCGGAGGACGGAGCAAAGGCCGTGAGCCATAGAGAGACCCTTCCAAGATGCCGATTCCGTAGCGGAATTGTCGGAGCGGAAGATTGTGTGGCACGGAAGGTGACCCTCGCCCAGCAGGCGATGAAGAAGAAACAGGAGAGCGGCCTGTGAAGCGAGTTCCCACGTAGCAATATAGGACTGCAGCGAGCACTCGGGCGGAAGCCACGGAAACAGACGGAGCATCTGTGGTTTGGTGAGCCGAGTTTGGAAGAACAGCTGGTTGCCATTGGGCAAACGGACGAAGCCTCCCATACCGACGGACGAGGCGTCTGCGCATGCGTCAGCGAAGGCGGAACACTCAAAGAGCGGTGGCAGTAGGAGAGATCGGGCATCTGTCCCGGAAGCGGCCAAGTCCAGCCACATGTTGATGACCTGTCGGGAGGAGTCGGATAACCGACAGAAGGAACGCGATGGGCAGGATGACTGCACCCAAATGCGTCGGCGCTCGGGGACGACGTGACACAAGTCACGCCGAGTAGTCAATGGTACCTGGCCGACTCGGAGCAGGACGGAACCCGGAGGGATAGCAGCAATGCCGACGGAACGCTGGAGTATGAGCCGAGCGTCCACGTTGTCGCACAAGGCTTGCCACTTATCGGGTGAGACAGCCGTGAGAACCGGAGTAAACGTGTGCTGGTCAGCGTACAAAGGCGCCAGAGAAGGACGGAAACAGCGGAAGAGAGAGGAGAGCCAAAGGAGCTTGCCTGTGAGCCTCTCTAAGTCTCGCACGGAGCAGTCGCGGGAACTTAGCAACTGTTTGGCGAGATCCACCAGGCGGGATAGCTTGGACGGATCGAGACGGACCGTGAAACATTCAAAATCCATCTGCCAACCGATCCAAACAACCGTGGGGGCCAGAGTGCCTTTATGCCAACTCATGGGAACCTTGAGGCAAAGCAGCAAAACCACGGCGACGGATGCCCAGAGTGGGGCGGAGACGCGGTTGAACAACGCCAAGATGTCATCGACATAAATCCAGGAGGAACGGCGGATGCGAAGCAAACGTTTAAGAAGTCTAACCAGCAAGCCGGCGCAGCGCGCCCAGAAGAAGCTGGAGACGCGAGCCCCGAAATTCAGAGTGACACTTTGGTACAGGCGGCCAGCGTGGCGGAAGCAAAGGAGGCCCCGGTCGGACGGGCGAATAAGCATACGACGGTGGGCCTTGGCCACGTCAAGCACTAGTGCAACCAGTTGGTCCAGAGAGTCAGAGACCGGGACGGAGCGACGGACGTCCATGAGGGACGGGTTGGCAGAACGGTTAGGGAGATGAGTATTGGAAGTGACACCCGAGACGGAGGAGTCCACAACGAGGCGAGGCGGGCGGCCGGGCGCTAAGACCAAGCCCAGCTTGCCAACCGCAGTGTGCTTGTAGTCCCGGCGGAGTTGTGCATCACCAGCGGGGATTTCACGGATCCAGCCGGCCTCCAGCTCCGCTTGCAGCAGAGAGTCGACGGTGTCCGCGTGGTCCAAGGCAGATTTCCACGCGGATTCACAATGTTCCAAGGGCAAGCGGAGAGCGTCGGGCGGAGCAGGTGGGTGCATGACAGGGCAGGCCGGAATAGCCGTGCCAATACCCAGAGGGACACCTTCGCGGAGGACATGGAAGAAATCAGCGTCTGGGTCGGAACAAAGAAGAGATAGGCAATGCCACAAGTTGAGACGGAATGGTTGACCGTCAAGAACATGTAACAGGGAAGTCCAGGTGGGGTCGGAATCCACGTGGAGGAAAGCACGAAGATCGGCAAGAAAAGGAGCAAGCTCAGCCTCGGACAAGGGGTCCGTTTTGGACCCGGACAGCAGGCGGGAGGCAATGTGTTGATGAAGACCAGAGTCCAGGAGCCGTTTGGCCCATGCCTTACGCAGAGCACCAAGTGCGTCGGACTGAGTAGGGGGGAATTGTGTGGCGGAGCTGCAGATGCCGGCGCCATCTTCCACCCGGCCGGTGGGGGAGGACCAGCAGGGAAGAGAAGGAAGGAAGCAAGTCCAGTTGCGGACGGAGTGGTTTGCAGCGCCTTTGTCCACAAAGGGGGCGGCCACGGACGCAAGAAGAGAAGCCAGTGAGGCTGGGTAGTGTGCAGTCTGGCGCGTGAGAAAGGCCTGGTCAGGACCACGGCGGCCAGACAACGCGGGTTGAAGGCCGAGGGGATGGGGGCAAACAGAGGCCACGGATGCAATGGAATCGTGATTGCACATAAAAGTCCAGGCTTTATGAGCAGGGACGGAATGAACACAGGCAGCCGCTGTATGTGCGTGCGGCACCAAGCCATGACCTGAGGGTCCAGCCAGAGGTACTGGATGTAGGGTTTTCCAGCCAAACCAAGCCCCCGCGGGCAGCGACAAGGGCCAGCAACTCTCTGCATCGGACATGAAGAAGAGATGAGGTGGCCAGTTCGGATGTTTGAGCCGGGGAAAGCACGTCCTTGCCGCGCGGATGAGATACCGTGCGGATGGGGGGAGGGCCGCCGGGACGAAGGCGCGCACGGGAAAAAGCTGAGCAGGGCGGGGCAGCGGCCGCTGCACCCACCAAACCAGATGCACACAGGCGGCGCAAGGACGCGAAGGTGGCATCATGCAAAATGTCTATGCGTTCGCCCGAGAGTAAGTCCACTGGCTGAAAGCACATGCGACCAAGTGCCACCATCGATTGGGTGACCGGGGAAGCCGCTCCAGCGAACAAGTCCAGGAAGAGACGGGCCGGGGGAACACTAAACACTCGGAGGGAGCCCCGGGCGGAGCGGCCTTAGAGAGAACTTGGGGAACCGCATTTGATGATGGTGGCGCCACGCCGGGGGTGGCGGATGAATGAGACATGGCCACCGGCGGCAGCGCCGGAGGTAGTCAATGCGGGGCGGCGGCATGGTTAAGGGCACTGTGAGGCTGACCGCATGGCTTACCGGACGGAAGCATGACGGGGCACACATGGGCATACTTGCAGTTGGGATTGGAGCACTTGCCAAGGGCGTGCTTCATGCACACGTCAGC